>PVJS01004988.1:0-66310 GCA_004027185.1 Glis glis
TGTGTGTGTGTATTATGTGTGTAAATTTGTTTAATATATTTTCTCAGCATGAGCTACCTTTTAGACATATTTTATGTGCTTCTGGAAGATATCAACAAGATTTATTAGGCTTTGAACATCACTACTTGATTCAGTCTTGTATTTTCAGCAGGAAATGATTTGTCTTCTCAAAGAAAACATGCAGTCTCTGGAGTTCTTTCAAAATGCTCTATTTTTAATACCTAAAAATAATGCTATCAAAGTGAGTTTTTTATCAATAGCAGTACCAACTGTCATAAGATAATATGTGACTTTAATTTTGTTTGTAAGCTAAGCTAAAAGGTAAAAGTACTAAACTCACTATGTTTCTTTACTGGAATCCTACTGACCTCCACAAAAATGGAAATTGTTCAAAACAATATGGAAAATAAAAATTTCCTGTTATGGTACTTTACAAAAAGCCACCCTAGTTAAATGCCAAAACACAAGAGGATACAGTATCTAAATGGTGATCCTTTTAAATAAAATATTCTCAGCCTCCCAATTTAAATGCTGAAGATTACCATTACTCTTCAACAAATCAACAAACATTAATTAACATTAATGTGACAGGCATTTCATATCAAGAGACAGCACCTAGCATAAATATTCAGCAAATATTTGTGTAGCTCCACAGCACCACAATAAAACAGCAGGATGAAAAAGACCCATTCATTCAGTGTCTATTCAGATGTTACCCAAGTCCTTAATGGTATCAGTTTTCTCCAAACCCTGAGGTATCAGACCTGCTTTTCATTGAGATGATGTATTCAGATGAGCTTTGTATCTCCTTAGCTGAAAGAACTAATGTTTACATGCCACCTCTCTGAAGACTGGATTTGGTATACACACTGAAACAAAAAAGATGTCGAGAATGTGGAATACGTTTCCTATGCAGTGTCTTGTAACTGCCTGTCTCTGTTGTCAGGTGCTTGCATGAAGCAGACAGCAAACAGTTTCTTACTGTGGCTGAGTTCAGCGGAAACGGGATCTCCTGCCTGTGGGTACTGTGATAGTGAAGGGTTATAAATAGGAGGCTTATGTTGCCCTGGTGGGCAGTGGGAATCTTACGACAACGCTGAAGGGGCCGCCGACATCTCTCCCTCTTGGTGTGGGGTTTACCTGCTGTAGTTCCCTGCCACTTGTCGACACCATTTCTACGACCTGGGACATCAGAAGAAGAAGGGGACGTAGTAGAAGAAGGGGACATAGTTAAGAAAAAAAGAGCTGATTGTTTGAAACTTATGTTTTAACTACATAAAATTAATTTCAAAATTGTCCACAAAAATCTGAAATCATATGGAATGTTTCAGTTATTAAGTAAAAATACAGCTAACACTCATATGGCACTAACCATATGCTTCATAGGTTGTATGTCCTTTCATCTTCACTTTTATAGAATCCAAGGCACAGTGGGTTAAATAAATGTCTTAAGGTCACCTAAATAGTAATTGCTTGAGTTAGTGTTTGCCAATGATTTCCTCATCAGGACTCCCAATAGCTCAGGAAATAAAAAGAATAATTAAATGGGATTTCATCAGCTTAAACTGCCTCTGCACAGTGAAGGAGATGACAGAGTGAAGAGACAACCTGCAGAATGGGAGAAAATCTTCACCAGAGGGTTAATATCTCAAATATTCATAACTAGAATATTTAGAACGAAAAAATTTTAGAACTAAAAAAATTTAACAACAAAAGAAAATCCAAGCAATACTGGGCAATGATATGAACAGATACTTCTCAAAAGAAGAAGTACAAATGGCCAATAAATGTGTGAGAAAAATGCTCACTATCTTTAGCTATCGGAAATGCAAATTAAAACTTTATTGAGATTCTATCTCACCCCAGTCAGAATGGCTATCATCAACAAAACAAAAATATAACAAATACTGGTGAGGATGTAGGAGGAAAGGAACCCTTATACACTGTTGGTGGGATTGTAAATTAGTACAGCCACAGGGAATCAGTATGGAGGTTCCTCAAAAAACTAAAATTAAAAGTACCATATGATCCAGCTATACCACTCCTGGGTATTTATCAGAAGGAAACAAAGCATACAAGAGAGATACCTGTATACGCATGTTCATTGTGGCAATACAATAGCCAAGTTATGGAAGCAGCCTTAGATGCCTGTCAACAGAGAATGGATAAAGAAAATATAATACACACACACACACACACACACACACACACACACACACAATGGAGTATTTATTATTCAGCCAGAAAGAAGAGTGCAGTCATGTCATTTGCAGGAAAATGGATGGAACTGGAGAGCATCATGTTAAGCAAAATAAGCCAGACACAGAAAGACAAGTATCCCATGTTTTCTTTCATATGTAGAAACAAACAAAAAGATGACCCAAAAGTAGAAAAGAAACTATTAGGCTATTAAGGAAAGGGAGAAGGGGAAGAACAGGAAAGTAGCAGGAGGGTGGCTACTATCCAAGTACGATACACACGTACGGAAATGTCACAGTCAAGTCCAGTGTACAATTAATACAAGTTAATCAGTTGACAAATAGAGTTAGTATTTGAACCCAAATGAACTGACTGCAGAGAAGATGCTCTTCACCACTGAACCCATGCTGCTTCTGACGAAGTGTGGAGATTTTCCATGTCGGGTGCCTGGGGGGTTAAGCAGTAAGTATGTAAGCCCAGCTAAGCCCAGCTGGATTGAACTTGGTGACAGTTGTATGTGCCTCGTTGAGTTCCTGGCTCTGGTCTGAGTGGATGTGGCCCTGATAGAAGATCAGCTGTCTCAGTTACTTTCAGCTTACTGGGGAGTGGAGAATTGTCTCTTTAGAAGAGCCATGGTGTCTACTAAAGCTTTGTATATAATAACGGCGTTTCCCCTTCCACAAAACATTCAATGTTACATAGTCCCAGGAAGGGAAGGCCCATTACAGATCACAGAAAATCCCACAAAACAGACTCAGGAAATATGAAACTAGATTATCCAGCCTCTCAATACTTTTTTTTTTCTTGCGGTACTGGGGATTGAACTCAGAGGCATTCTACCTCCGAGCTACACCCCCAGACCTATTTTTTTTTTTTTTTTGCGGTACAGGGGATTGAACCCAGGGGCGTTCTACCTCCGCGCTACACCCCCGGCCCTATTTTTTATACTTTGTTTTGAAACCGGGTCTCACGAAGTTGCGGAGGGCCTCACTAAGGAGAGAGAGAGACACACAGAGAGAGAGAGAGAGAGAGAGAGAGAAAGAGAGAGCTGAGGCTGGCCACGAACCCGGATCCTCCGGTCTCCGCCTCCCAAAGTACTGGGATTACAAGCATGCACCACCACGCCTGGCATCCCAGCCCTATTTTTTATTCCTTATTTTGAATCAGGGTCTCACTAAGTTGCGGAAGGCCTCACTAAGTAGCTGAGGCTGGCTGCGAACTTGCGATCCTCCTGTCTCAGCCTCCCAAGCACTGGGATTACAAGCATGCACCACCACCACGCCGAGTTTTTAAAATAACTGAATGGATGGTTAGAAAGTAACTTTTTGTGCTTCACATAATAATAAGCCCAACACCCCATCAGTAGGCAGTAGTCTACGTTCAGGCAAGAAAAGCTTTGAAATCAAGTCCCAGTAGCAGAATTAACTTTGTGGTTAACCAACCACGGTGTGATTTGAGAACCACCAGCTTATCTAAAAAAAAAAAAAAAATTAACCTTACGGGCCTACTAATTTCACTCCTCAGTAAGTGCATTCTTTCTTTTCTTTCTTTTGAGGCTTTATTTCTTCTGAGTCTCCTTTTAAAATGTAAACCCCTGGGAGAGGGCACAGCTTTTGCCTTTATCAGCCCACACCTGATACTGTTCATCACTTTAGCAGGAGTTAGGTGACAGGCAGCCCTGTGGAGGAATGGCCCTGGAATCCCTCAGAAGGAGGGGGCAGAAACGGTGCAGAGAGGGTTGGAGATGAACTCTCTTACCTCACAGACTTTCCCATGCCTGTCGCCTCCGAAATTTGATGAGTACAGTATTTGACCTAGAAAAAAAATAAGGCTTTTGAAAGCCCTTTACAAAGAATGGCTTGTTTGACACGGATCCTGCCATTCTCCATTCACTTGAGTTTCAAATGTTGATTCTAAGGTGTAGAGAGTTCTTCCCTCCTTTCTCTCCTCAGTTATCGAGTCGCGTCACATTTCTCTCTGCATTGATTCCTCTGTTTACTTCTTCCTTTGAATTCCAACTTTAACATCATGCCACAGACCCTTGTCACTTGCCTAAATTTGCTATGGGAAAGGTTGCTTAGGGCGACCACAGATTATAAATTCCTCTGAAATGTATAATTTCCAAATGAGCTCAGGAAGTCCCTGAATGGCCTGCTGTCCACAAGTGGTATTCTGCCACTTCCTAGTGAGAGGCACTTTCACAAAGGAAGGACAGAACATAGTGCTAAATAGGGTCAGGGACTCGACTGAGAGACTGGAGGAGGGAGTGACACATTTGAAGAGCTCCACCCTGGGGCACAGAAAGCAAGGAAGAGAGAAGGAGCTCCTCGGTGCCACTGGACAGGGACCTCAGAAATAGGACTCTGAGGACTTGTAAGGTTCTGGAGCCTCTGTGTGGACTTTTGTCATTGTCTTCTTCATTCTTCTTAAAAAATAGTTAGAGAATGGCCTGCAGGCTTAGTTTGCAGTGATCAAATAAAAAGATAAAAAGCAAGTCAGTGTCTAAAAGGTTACCATCTGGGATAATCCATGTACACAATGTTTGCTTGTACGTGCATAAACCATCCCCACAAGGAGACCCCAAGAATTGGACACTCGATACTCCAGGGAAATTGAGAGACTGAGGGATGGGGAAGTAGTGACTGTCATCTTTTACTCTATATTGTTGTGTGCCTTTTAAATGTTGTGACATATAAATATCTTTCCAAAATCAATAGGGGGAGAACAATATAGAGATAGATACTCCTCCACAGGCTATTCAATGTGGAGTGAGAACTTCAAAAAAGAAAGCCAGCCCTTGTAATCCCAGTACTTGGGAGGCTGAGATAGGAGGATCGCGGGTTCATGGCCAGCCTCAGCTACTTAGTGAGGCCCTCCACAACTTAGTGAGACCCTGTTTCAAATAAAGAACAAAAAAGAAAGCCAGGTAAGTCCCTGGGGGACCTGAAACTCAGGACCTGCACCTGGAGGATTAAGCTGTAACAGACCTGGCTATTAAAAAAAAAACCTGCAAAAGTCTTTCCAATGAATTGTGATACAGCAACCTAACTAGCGTTCCTAAAACGTTCCCATATCACGTTCCCACTCAAACACATTCAATGAATGGTTTTTGAACTTCCTGTGATTTTAATGGTGGGTGAGTCCCAAATTATGACTATTTTCTAAAAGTCCTTCAGATGATCCTAATGTACCCAGAATTAAGAACACTGCCTTAATCTAAAAGCAGCCTTAAACTCAACAGTCTGTAAATGGAAGGATGGAGAACATTGTTTTAGGGCTCAGCATGTAGAGAAGACGTAGGCACTTCAAGTTCAGCCTCTGCCTTCTGCAGACCCATCTTTCAGTGGACTTGGAAGGACTGAAATCTCATACTGACAACCAAATAGCATCCTAGTGAAAACCAGATTGGATTCTGAATCCAAATCCCAAATAAAATTGTAGTTACAAAAAAAAAAAAAAGATACAGGGAGTAGCGAGTAGCTTGAGTCTGTCATGAAAATGTATAAATCTAATGCATGGGAAATGCATATAACTATATAACTTCCAAAAATCTATTTTTAATATGTCCTTGTACAAAAGGTGAGTTGGTTAGGTTCAGAGTCTAATCAAAAGCTTGTTGATGAGCCGGACCTGGTGGCGCTTGCTTGTAATCTCAGTACTTGAGAGTCTGACACAGGAGGATCACAGGTTCGAGGACAGCCTCAGCAAGTAGTGAGACTCTCATCAACCTAGTGAGACCCTGTTTCAAAATAAAAATAAAATAGGGCTGGGGGTGTAGCTCAGAGGTAGAGTGCCCCTGGGTTCAATCTCCAGTACCACAGGGGGAAAAAGGCTTGTTGATGGAAAAGATGTCCATTCCCTAGAAGCCACCGTAAATAGCCAAGAAGAGAAGTCATGGCTCCACCGCTGCTTGGCAGTGACTTAGGATGAGTCACTCACATCAGCTTGGCTCCAGTTGCTCCCCCTACTGTGAGGGGAGGTGTCCCTGGGCACTTCTGCTCTCCACGGTTCTGAAGAGCACACCCTGCCCCTCCTGGTGGTCAGCCGGGCTTTGCATCCAACTCTGCCACTCAGCAACTGTGTGCGTGACTTCAGGCAAGTTTCTTAACCTCCGAGCTTTAGATTCCTTATCTATAAATTGGGATAATAGTACCTATTTCATGGTGATGCTGTGAGGATTTCATGAGAAATGCACATAAAATAGCATAGTGCCTCAAAATAGTTAAATAAATATTCAATAATTAAATAAATAGTTAAATAAATAAATAACAACTGCAGTTGTTATTCTATGGACAGATTCACAAGGCACCACAGAGTAAGCCTTCAAGCTCCATCCCCTGGGGTTAAGCTGTGTGTGTGTGGGGGGGGGGTGAACTGACTTGCTGGGTCACACCTTGTGTTTGGGTGTTGGATCATTGGGGAGGGGCTGGCAATGCTAGTCAGCCACCAACACTCTATTTGGGCAACACACAGTAGCTGGCCTTTGAATGTGACAAAATTAGGAATGTGACAAAATTAAGGAACATAAAAGATAATACAAACCAGGTTTAAAATAAGTATAATTACTCATTGAAAGTAAAGGAACAGAACTTACTTAAATGTAGTTTTTAAGTAAACACCACACAATACCTAAAGTAGTGAAAGAAGTAAAAAGGAAGAAATGTTCCAAATACAAAAAGCATGCTTTCCACTTAAGCTGAGCTGAAATAAATTTCCAAATACTTGCTTTGTTTAATCCTTCTCTCTTTTTTAGGGTGCCTGAGGCAGTTTCCTCCTGCGGTCTTATGTTTAGCAGTTAGGACTCATACTACCATCAAACTTCCTTGCCGCCCGCTCTCAGAGGCCATAATATCTTGTTGAGATCTTTTGCGCCAACTGTAAAAGACAGGGACCATGGCCGTGGACCCTCCACTTCCACCTTCCACTGGTCGTCCAATGCCTGCGGTGTGACCTTGGTCACTCAACTTCTCATTACCTGAACCCTTTCACTGTTAAAATGGGGAATGAACCCGGCGACCTATAAGGCCTCTTCTAAGTACAGAGAGACCATGCAGGTGATTGAGAGCACGAACGGCCTCCTTGGGTAGAATCTCAGCTTACTAGCTTTGCAACCTTGGACAAGTCAGGAGCCTCTCCCTGTTGTAGCTTCCTCATCTGGGAAATGAGACAACTAACAATGCCCCTCATGGCGCCCCTGTGAGGACTAAACTAGGGAATGTCAAATGTGTGGTGCAGAGGTAATGCTCAATATATGAGCTATTATTAAAAATTCTGTAATGAGCCGGGCCTGGTGGCACACCTGTAAGCCTAGTACTTGGGAGGCTGAGACAGAAGGATTGCAGGTTCAAGGACAGTCTCAGCAACTTAGTGAGACTCAGCAACCTAGTGAGACTCTGTTTCAAAACAAAAAATAAAATAGGGTTGGGAGTGTAGCTTGGAGGTTGAATCCCCAGTACAAAAAAAAAAAAAAATCTGTAATGATATAAAGAGAATTTATTCATTTTAGCAACTAGAAGGGGAATTCCTCTGGGACAGGCCCCTGTCCTGGGGGGACAGGTAGGGAGGAACAGTTTATATCAGATGTTTTTGGGAGAGGAGGGTATAGGGTGAAGTCTTCTAGCTCCAAAATCCTATTGTCCTAATTCTATTCAGACTCCTCCATTAGCCAAATTTCTGAAATCTCCTATATCAGAGGCATGGAATAGTACCATGTTTTGACCCTAAATGTTTTTAATTCTCTGGCAGAGTTATTTTACAACCTGATTTTTTTTAAAGGAGTCAGATCATTTAGGGACAAAATCAAAAGAAGTTTAAAAACCATTGAACCCACTCACAGCCAACATGTTACACAGATATACAGTTGTTTCCTTTCTGCATGTGCTTATTCATTCACTTATAAATATTTGCTGATCACCCACCATGTGCCAGGCACCACAGTGCTCTGTGTCCTGGGGGAAGAAAAGCAGTGAACAAGAACAAGCCCCTGTGTTTATAAACCTCGCATTCAACTGAGGGAGACAAATTACCTATGGTAATCCAGGCAGTGATTCGTGAAAGAAAAATACGCAGGATGAAGGGATGGAATGGGGCGTGGGGGCAAGGCTGTTAAATAGGCAGGGAGGGTCTCCAGAGAGAGGATGGATGCTTGGACCAAGGGCATGAGCTCTTCCAGACAGAAGGAGCCGCAAGTGGGAGGCTCTGAGGCAGCCTTTGAAGCAGTAGAGAGAACCAGTGTCAGGAGCAGCAAAGGGAAGGGAGGTGCCACTGATCATGCAAGCTCAGAGGCCAGGGCCAGAACCCTGGCTTTTATTCTTAATGTGACAGCAAGATAGTGATAAGATCTGATTTGTGTTTTAAAAGATTCTGGCTGCTAGCCGGGTGTGGTGGCGTACACCTCTAATCCCAGTACTTGGGAGGCTGAGACAGGAGGATCGCGGATTTGAGGCCAGCCTTGGCAACATAGCCAGACCGTCAACAACTGAGCGAGACCCTGTATTTTTTTTTTTTTTTGCGGTACCGGGGATTGAACCCAGGAACACTCTACCTCCAAGCTACACCCCCCAGCCCAATTTTTTATTCTTAATTTTGAAACAGGGTCTCACTAAATTGCGGAGGGCCTCACTAAGTAGCTGAGGCTGGCCGCAAACCAGGATCCTCCTGTCTCCGCCTCCCAAATACTGGGATTACAAGCGTGCACCACCACACCCAGCTGACCCTGTCTCAAAATAAAAAATAAAAAGGGCTAGGGGTATGGCTTGGAGGTAGAATGCCCTTGGGTTCAATCTCCATCATCAAAATAAATAAATGAATAAATATAAGATTTGGGCTGCTCTGTGGACTGCAGGAAAGAGCCAGAGCAGAGGCAGGGAACTCAGGAGGCCACGGGAGTCACCCGACTGAGAGATGGCAGTGATGGGAACCAGGAAGCAAGCGAGACAGGATCTGTATGGGATGAACTTTGATGGTGGAACCACCCATCTACTAAGAGAGGACAGTTTGGGACATGTGGTGTCTGTGATGCCTGTTAGACATCGCCATGGACATAGTGAGGAAGGTAGTTGGTTATATCAGTCTTGAGCCCAAGAGCTACAGGTAGGAACAGAGGAGTCATCAGCATGCAGTTTCAGTTAGACCTGTGATGTTTAACGGGGGTCCCACAGGAATGGGGCAGATGGAAAGGGGATAACTTCCCAGCCATAGGTCATCTAGAGCTGGGGGAGAGATGGAGGGACCTGCACTGGGGGTGAGCAAGAGCAGCTGGGGAGGCGGGATGAGCACTGGCCAGTCCTGCAGCTAAGCGGAGGGAACGCTCCAAGACGAAGCGGTGATCGACTGCACCCACCGCTGCGGTGAGCTGAGTGAGCTGAGCCTGAGTCGGTGTCACATAGGCTGTGCTGGACCCCGCTCAGTGTGCAGGACACCTACCTGTTGCCCACTCCAGAGACCCACTTACTGAAGGCCGCTGGGGCACACCTGGTGTAGAGCCCTTTGTCTAACCATATCTGAAGAGCTCTTTTTGCTTTCTAATAACAATGTAAAGGATTTGGTGAGAAGAACTGAGCTCACCCCATGGGATCAGCCATCTGCAGTTCACTAACAGTTAAACATTCCTTTTGTAAAAATGCCACAACTACAAAAGTTATACATGGCGGAGTTCTGGTGTTAACTCCAATCCCTCCTCCCTGAGGAGCTGGTGAAGTCTTATCCAGGATCCCGAAAGAAACACCTCGACCCTGTCTGGGTCCCTTTAGTTGTCCTGGTTCTTGATGGTGCACTGATCTTTTGTTGTAGCTCATGCCAGTTTGCATTAGAATGGCCACAGTTGGGCTGATGTATTCATTATGAAGAATTCTCATTTTGTTTGCAAGAGTTTAAAACCCACTCTCTATGTTCAGCCTCCCTCCGCTGTCCTCATTCTTGTTCCCAGTTTGCTCGTCCGCAGACCCATGTAGTGCTGAGACGACAGGAGGTTTCCTCGCCTTCCTGTGTCCTTCGCGCGGCTCTCCTGCTGCCTCTCTTGAATGGCTTCTCTCTCCCTGCCGTGTGATGGCAGGAGGGCTTACAGGGCCCACCTGGTTTTTGGCAGGGAAAGAACAACTTCTAAAGCAAGTTGCTATAGTTACCAACTCTTTCCCCCACTGCATAGCAGCGGCTGACTCTATGCTACTTTTCTGTGTTGCTCCATCAGACACTCTCTTTGGCTACAGCAGCTTAGGGTTTTGTTATTAATCATTCCATGCCCACTTCTGCTGCGTGGGTTAACAGAGAGAGTGAGGCGTACAGGGACTCCATTATGGGGAGCACGCACATACACCCACACATCCATCCATACATGCATATTTCAAGTCTGACATGCCTGAGATCACAGGCTTTTTCAAGTAGGATTTCTTACACTGAATCCACTTTAGAAGGTTTTCTACAATGATACCAGATTGTACATGGAATCGTTTTGTACACTTCAGAGAAATGTTTATTTCTGTTTCTGGACACAAATTATGTGTGTGGAAAATTCCCCCAATTCTTTTCTCAGTAATTATCTATTTTCTATCTTGAGGAGAAAAAAACAAAATAGAAGTTGATTGTAGATGAAATGATTCATTTGCAAGCATATTTGAAAGTTAATATTTCAAATCAGACCTATTGTTGAGCTTTTCCTATTGTTTGTGCATGACGGTAATTACCAGAAATGGTGACATTTGGGGCCTAATTGAGTTTCTGTCTTATCTGACAGGCACACATGTTCTAAGCAGGAATTCAGAAGACTAATGTAGTGGGTGATATGCATTATATGGTATTATATAGCCCTTCTCCTCACCCAGCTCTCAAGGAAACACGCATACCAATCACAAACTGGAACCACAGTGTGTTCCATGTCCCAGTGTAGGCCAGGTGGCAGAGCTTGGCATGATTCTGGCTCTCCCTTCCCTTCCATTCAAACCTCCATCCTCTTGGCCCTCCCAGGCAACTTCACCTAGCCCAGCGCAGGTGTTGAGGGAACCCCCACTCTGAGCTGACTTTCCAGGCTGGGCAGAGGCTGTGTCTTGCTTTTCCTCACGGGGCTGCAGTGGGGCTGTTGCTGACAGCACTGACTCGTTGACTCTGACTGCTCCTGCCCTCAGACTCACTTAATTTGAGATCACTTCCTCCATATAAAGCTTTTGGTCCTAACAAATGACTGATGCCAAAGAAAGGAGGTCTTTTGCCTTCACTACTTCTGAGGCATGCCAGGAAGGGTTGCCCCCAGGGAAGGGGTCAGCTTGAGGATAAACTCATATAAACTAAAGTATTTGAAAGCTGGGTGTGGTGGCACACGCCTGTAATTTCAGTACCTGGGAGGCTGAGACTGGAGGATCACAGGTTCGAGGGCGACCTCAGCAACATAGTGAGACTCTCAGCAACTTAGTGAGACTCTGTCTCAAATAAAATAAAATAGGGTTGGGGGTATAGCACAGAGGTAGAATGCCCCTGGGTTTAGTTCCCAGTACCATAAATAAATAAATAAATAAATAAATAAATAAATAAGTGTGATTTGAAGGATAAAAGGCAAACTGGCAGTCACATCTCTCTCTTCCACAGGTTTGGGCTTCTGGGCCTGGTGAGTGGGCGTCTGTCAGCGTTTCTTTTTTTTTTTTTGCGGTACTGGGGATTGAACCCAGGGGCATTCTATCTCTGAGCTACACCCTCAGCCCTATTTTTTCTTCTTTATTTTGAAACAGGGTTTTACTAAGTTACAGAGGGCCTCACTAAGTAGCTGAGGCTGGCCGCAAACCCAGATCCTCCAGTCTCAGCCTCACAAATACTGGGATTACAAGTGTGCACCACCATGCCCAGTTAGCTGTTTCTTACTATGAAGTGAACAAACAGGTGTAGCATTGAACTTCCAGTCGGGTTTCTCCAAAGAGAATCCTGAGTCACAGCAACCACCAGCATGGGGAGAAGGAAACACCTGTTCTGACCAGCACCCTGGAAGTCCTGAAGGCGGTGTAATGCGCTCTCTCTGTCTCTTTCTCTCTTTTCTTCTCCTCCTCCTCCTCCTCCTCCTCCTCCTCCTCCTCCTCCTTCCTTTCTTTCTTCTTTTTTTGTATTAGGGATTGAACCCAGGGGCCCCAGCTCTATTTTATTTTTTTTTATTTTGAAATAGGGTCTCGCGAAGTTGCTGGGGTCTCACTGAGTTGCTGAGACTGAACTCCAACCTTTGGTCCTCCTGTGTCAGCCACCCAAGTACTGAGAGTACAGTCGTGTGCCACCACGCCCGGCTATGTGTAACTCTCTTAGCTGGCATCACTTCCACGCCCATGGAAGGCTGCCCCTTTTTCCCTCTGGGCTTGCAGTCTCCAGGCAGAATGGGTCCCTGGGTAACGTCTGCCATCAAGGCAGTGTGCCCTGTTCCTACCTGCTCATCAGGCTGTTTGCAGCTAGTCCAAGCTGTCTGCCATGCCCCCTCAGGGGTCCCATGTGAGACACAGATTTCAAAGCATGCCAAGCTCTCTGGAAGAAGAGGGGGAAAGAAGGAATTGCTCTCCCAAACTCTCATGTGTGTTTCCTTAATCCAGGAAGATCTTCAAGCTGTGTTTAGGTTCTCCCTCCCTCCCTTCCTCCCTCCCTGCCTGGAGTCTGGAAACTGTCCAGGCAGCTGGCTGTCGACAGTGAGACTTGTCTCTTGTATTTCTCTTCTCTCAGGGACCACTGTCCTGTGCTGCCTGTTTTTCAATGTCTGAAAGCCACTGTTTTATTACCCTGTCTGTTTTAGTAGTTGTTCAAGGCAGGAACTGATTCCTCTTAGTCCATCATGGCCACGAGTGAAACACTCTCCTTTCTAGTAGCTTCTAAGACCTGACATTCTCCTGTTTTGTCTCTGGCTTTCTGGAAGCTCCGCTTAGTCTCCTTTGCAGGCTCCATCTCCTCCAGCCAGCCATGAACTGCAGAAGTTCCTCCGCCATCCCTGCCCTTTCTGTCCTCCCACTCTGTGACTGCTCCTGGTGAACTCGGCCATGCCAGGGCTCTGGTAGCCATGTCTGTCACAGGTGAGAGTTCCAGCCCAGGACTCCTGTCACAGATACTCAACTACCTCTTTGATTGTGTGACTTGCGTGTCCCTAAGCACTTTACATTGAACATGTCTCGAGGTATTTGTTAGCGTTCTTTAGACCTCACCCTCTTCTTACTACACAACCAGTCATGAAGTCAGAACCCACATTTCTTCCTTGACACAATCTTCTCCCTCACATGCACATCAAATCTCCCACCAATCTTGCTGATCCTCCTTCAAAAAGATCTCATACCTGTTCCCTTCTCTCTCTGTACAGCTAAATGCTGGTCCAAGTAGAAACCTCCACACTGATCACACATCTCTTTCTATTTCTTCTTCTGCAACCAATAGTGATTTTTAAAAAAATGCAAATCTGATGATTTCATGTGACTATTTCAAATACTTTAAAGACTTTCCATGGTTTTGCCTGATCCGACCCCTTTCTGGCCTCAGCTTATAGCAACTGCTGTCAGCCTCCCCTTTCTACCCTCGATGACCTTCATTCAGTTCCCTGGAAGCCGCCACTCTTTCCTGCCTCAGGGCCTTAGCACGCACTGTCTCCTGTGCCTAGAATGGCACTTCCCCGCCTTGTCTGCTCTTCCCTGAGAGTCAGCTCAGTCACCACTTCCTAGGAAAATCTGACTAGCTAAGCTCCCCTTGTTAAGCACCACGTCAAAGTTCCGTGTGTCTCATTTCCTTGGCACTTGATACAGTTATAATTTTACTTTGAATTGTCTAATTCAGCGATTAGTGTTAGTCTTTCTCCCTAGACTTGGTGAACTCTGTGATGGCTTTTAAATTCATTTTTCTCCTCTCCATAATGTTCCCAGCCCTAATGTGGGGCTTGGCTCGGGTCGGGGCTCAGTGAATATCCCCGCTGAGCATGTGAATGAGATGGTGGGGATCCAGGAAGCAGGGGCGAGCTGCCCAGCTCCCCAGCACAGGAGGGGACCTGCCAGGCCAGTGGGGGCTCCAGACAGGGGGGGGGAGCCACAGACTGCAGGAACCTCAGCTCCTGCTGAGACTGGGGCACCCACAAACTTCTGTGCTTCTGACATTGGTAGTGTCATTGGAAGTTTCCTCTCTTTTATCAAAATGGCAGATCTTTTCCAAGCTTTTAAAGTGACCTACTCAACTTTATTATTTTTCCAATATTTTAATTAAACATTTAGAAAAGAACCGAGTAGGACAATGGCCAACAGAGGAAGCTGTGACTGGAAGCTTTGGGTACTTGACCAGCCTTCAGAGCAGGGCCTGGGGCACAAGTGCCAAAACTCTGACCCCGAGCCTCCGTCCGGGTCCACTCTGCATGTGGACTCCCCAGAGCAACACAGCCCCAAAGCCCACCCTCCCCCGCTGCTCTGACACTTTGGCATTTTGGTGAGAGAAGAGCCAGGAAGGCCTGGGAGCCCAGCCCGGGGCGTCTCAGGACATAGCAAGTCACATATAGTCCCAGTCCTGCAGTAATTTTGGATCCCCTGCATTAAATGAACAATAAGGTTTGTGCGCACGCAGGCCCCGTGGTTGGAAACCCACTGGGCTTCTTTGTCTCTTCTTCCTAATGCTCCCTGTGACCCACAGCTGGGGCTTTGCTTTGAGGAGCGGCAGGCCCTCTGTGCTCAGTCTCAGATCAGGCCTGTCTTCTGAATCAGGCCCAGGGTGTTTTCGCTACACCAACAGGACCACCTCTTTAAAAGGTCGTAGGCAAAGACATTTTTACTCTTAGAACATGTTTCAGCAGCTGGCAGGTTAATGTGAGACTGTGGGGGAGGGAGCGGGAGCAAGAGAGCGGCTTGAATATGTTACAATAAAGGCCCCAGAAGGAGAGTTATATTAGCTGCTCTCTGACAGTAGGTGGCACTTGTTCTTAAAGAATGCGCCAACTCCTGACTCCGCCTTGGAGACTGAAGAATAGCACTCCCTAGCTCAGATCTGCTCAGGAATGGGGGAGGGAAGGGGGTGGAAGTTGGGGACCATGGTCCCTCAGGCCTGGCAGGACACTGCGGGGGAGGGGCTGCCAGCTAGCTGGAGCCCTCTGTCCCCAGGGGCCTGGCATTTGGTTGCCAAAGTTGCAAAGGTGTTTGAAGCACACCTGGGTCTCCTGGGGCTTCCCACTCCCCTTTGGGAATTTTTGACATTAGATGAGCTGTAAGCATGATGCAAAGAAGTGGTGTGTGTGTGTGTGTGTGTGTGTGTGTGTGTGTGTGTGTGTTTGAAGCAACCAAGCCTAAGGTATTCAACTGAGATTACTCCACATTCTTGCCATGCGTGGGTCTGAGAGATTTGGCAATCAAATACCAAGCTTCCCATTTGACCAAGTTACCTAAGCTCCCAGAGCCTCAGTTTCCACATCAACAAGATGGGAACATGGATATCTACCTCCTGGGTTTGTGTTAGACTCTGAGGCAGAGATGGAGCCAACACCAGAGTGGAGGGAAGGACGAAGGACTGGCTGGGAAACGGTGCAATCCACAGAGGCCGCAGCCACGTTCACAGGGAGCCTGATGGATGACCTGTCAGAGCTGTGCCACCTCCAGTCAAGGGGTCCAGGACCGTCATACCTCACCCACAACCCCCCAGCTATCAGCTCCGGGACACTGACTGACTCTGGGGAGAAGGTATGGCCTGGAGTGAGGAGACTTTGTCTCCCCACCAGCTGAGGAGGCCTGGCCTGTGGCCCCTCTTCTGGGGCTGTTGGAGGGAGTTACATGGCATAACCCATACGTACTAAGATGAGCATTTTTTTTTTATTTTTTATTTTTTTGCGGTACCGGGGATTGAACCCAGGGTTGTTCTACCTCCGCGCTACACCCCAGGCCCTATTTTTTTTATACTTTATTTTGAAACCGGGTCTCATGTAGTTGCGGAGGGCCTCACTAGGTAGAGGTAGAGAGAGAGAGAGAGAGAGAGCGAGAGAGAGCTGAGGCTGGTCACGAACCCGGATCTTCCGGTCTCCGCCTCCCAAAGTACTGGGATTACAAGTGTGCGCCACCACGCCCGGCTAAGATGAGCATTTAAAAAGGACAATGAAGCTGGGCATGGTGGCATGGCATGGTGGTGCACGCCTGTAATCCCAGTACTTGGGAGGCTGAGACAGGAGGATCACAGGTTCAAGGTTAGCCTCAGCAACTTAGGGAGAACTTCAGCAACTTAGTGAGACCCTGTTTCAAAATAAAAAAGGGCTGGGGGTGTTTCTTGGAGGTAGAATGCCCTGGGTTCAATCCCTAGTACCAAATAAAATAAAATAAAAACAACAATGACGATAAACTCACTGGTTCATCTTTGCCTGCCTCATCCTCAGAAAAAGTGGGCGTGTGTTTTCATAGTGCTGAGCTGTCCTCACACTCTCTTACACCTTACACTCTCTCCTTACACCACGAAGAGAGAAAAAGTGTTTGTGTTTCAAACTCCTTTAGGAGGAGGAGGCAGGATGGTCCCAGCCCAGAGGGGATGGAAGCAAGGCTTGGAGTCAAGGAGGTGGAAATGGCCCTGATTTTGAAGTGTTGGGTGAGAATCGAGGAGGAATTCCCTAAACTCCAGAGCGGGTCAGTGGACATGGATCTGACACTTGAGCATCAGTCCCTCGCACTTCTACATAGCCCCCAGTAGGTGGTATGTGCATTTGGGGGGAGGAGATTGTACATTATGGGTGGTTGCTCTGGAAACCTCAGACACAAACCCCAGGCTGGTGCCTGGCACAGAGTCAGCAGAGCAGCCCGTCCCGACTGCGCAGAGTCGCCCAGAGGAGGCCAGTGGGACTGACGAGCAGCTGTCCTTTCTGGCATGTTCTAGGCTGCAGAAGACTCATTCTCCAGGGACTTCTATACGGTTCAAGGGAGGGAAAGCTCCCTCCACCACTGAGGTTGAGTTTTCTTTTTTTTTTTTTTTGTGGTACCAGGGATTGAACCCAGGGAAGTTTTACCTCTGAGATACACCCCTAGCCCTATTTTTTATACTTTATTTTGAAAACAGGTCTCACAAAGTTGCGGAGGGCCTCACTAAGTAGCTGAGGCTGGCCGCGAATCCAGATCCTCCAGTCTCAGACTCCCAAGTACTGAGATTACAAGCGTGCGCCACCATGCCCGGCTGAGGTTGAGTTTTCTACTAGTCAAGGGGGTTTGGGGCAGAATAGTTTCCCTGATTCAGAGAAATAAAGAAATGAAACACATTTTATACAGCAAATTTCATACCCACCTCATATACTGAGCACTTAGCAAATGCCCAGCATTTAGTGGGCACATGATAAAACAAAACAAAAAACAAAAAGAAAGAAAGAAAAAACCCGTTCCTTTCTCTTTCCTCTCCACTTTTGTCAGGGATCCACCTAGGCCTCATAATCAGTTGAAAACCTTTTCTTGTTAAAAACAAAACCAGAAACAAACCCGGGAAGTCGTGCTTCTTTGTTAGCTTCGCTAATCAATCACAAATGTTTATTAAATATTTACTATGTTAGCTTCCTATCAAGATGAAAAAGTAGAGCAGGCTGTTTGTGAATCAACACTACAGAAACAGAAGCCAGAAAGAAGTGAACAAAGACAACAACGAAAGAAACACAAGCCCCAATAAACTGCTTGGAAGATTGTCTTGAAGTGTCCCATGTGGAGGGACCCAGCGGTGGCAGTGAAGAGACTGATTGGAAGAAAGCCTCTGGAGGGCTGTCTTTGCATCTTCCTGGGCAGCCTCAAGCCTGCCCCTTTGGTGCTGAGCACAGTAACAGTAGCCTGGACTGCAGGTGTCTGCAAGGCCAATTCAGAGCAACACAAAAGCCCTATGGGGGGCAGAAGCGATGGAAACAGCAGTGAACAGATGACTCCCAGAGTCACCCCTGGCCTCCTCCCTCTCCGCACCCCCAGGAATGGTGACTTCCTCTTCAATCCTGCCTGTCCTAAAGGTTTAAAGATGAAACCTTGACTTGTTTGTCTGATCTACAGACCAACAACCTAGAGGATCAGCAGTGATTCCTCAGGGTCTGGGACTCTCCACCAACAAATTGCCAAACAATTGACAAGATGGACCAAAAATTAATTGTTTTGAAATGTTAACAAGACAGCTCTCTGGAGATTGGTCAAGAAAAAAAGAAAGAAGGAAGGAAGGAAGGAAGGAAGGAAGGAAGGAAGGAAGGAAGGAAGAAAAACTTTAAGTAAGAGAATGGAAAGGGAAATAACTATAACACAAAGATTAAAATTCACAGAAATGTTAAAATTGGTAAAGGAAAAAGAGAGAGAAAGAGAGAGAGAGAGAGAGAGAGAGAGCGTGCGTGCTTGAATTAGTTCAATATATATTAAACAAATGGAAAAGGAACTCAAAGTCCTACCTTTCAAAAAAATCACAGGCTTAAATCTCACAGGTGAATTTTTTTTACCAAACTTTAAAGAAACATCCCTAGTTTATACAAGTTATGTTACCAGCACCCCAAGCCAGAGGCCCTGCTGGGGTTCCCACAGACTGGATCCAGTCGCCCACCCACATCAGAACTAAGAGAAAACAATATAAAAGGGAAAAAACAAATTTAATCACTATTCCGCCAAAGTTGGGAAGGCAATCAATATGCCTCAGCCTGTTCTACAGAAATGTTACAATTTATAGGAACAAAAGCCAGGACAAATGCATATGATATGTTACAATTCCAGTTTTATTGTCACCAGCCGGGGTGGGGGGGCAGCTTTTCAGTTGCCATTCCCGCAGGAGAAAGCAGGGATGGAGAAATACAGGTTATCAGGAAACTGCGGAACAAAAACTAATTTGGGGCTTTTAATTTCAAAGGAGCTGTGTTACAGCTGTACCAGAAAATAGAAAAAAATGAACGCTGCCTAACTTAATTTATGAATTTAGTATAATCAGACAGAAAATAAAGAAAATTATAGGCTCATTTCACTGTAGAAACATAACTATAGAAAATAATATTTGTACAACACAATAGTTTATTTAAAAAATAATATATAAATCAAATAAGTTTATCCAAGGAATGAAAGCATAGTTCAACATAAGAAAATCAACCAAGTCCCCAGATTAAGGGACTAAAGGAGAATTATATAATTACCTCAATTTTTGTAGAAAAGAACCAATACCTGTTTATAAAAGGCAAGAAAAAAGACCAATACCTATTTTTAAAAACAAACTCATCAAACTAGGCATGGAAGGAAACTTCCTTAAATTGTAAAGCCTATATACCAAAATCTTTTAGCAAATACATATTTATATGTGATGGAGAAAGTTTAGAGGCATTTTCTTCAAGATAAGGGTCAAAACAATAATACCCCTTTTACTGCATGGGGTGGGGGAGCTGGACAATGCAAAAAAGGAAGAAAAATAATATGTAAAGCTTAAAAGGGAAGAGTTGAAACTATCAATATTTTCAGAAGATTGATATAACTCTCTAGAGAAATCCACAGAAGTAATAAATTATTAGCAGTAATAAAAATTTAGCAATGTTGCAGGATAAAGATCAACCTATAAGATCAATAGCATCTCTTACACTATATGGTCAAAAGTAAGGTACTAGCTGGGTGTGGTGGCACATGCTTGTAATCCCAGTACTTGGGAGGCTGAGACAGGAGGATTGCCAGTTTGCAGCCAGCCTCAGCAACTTAGTGAGGCACCGTTTAAAAAAAAAAAAGGCTGGGGATGAGTTCAAGCCTCATTTAACCAAGACTACATGATAACTCAAAGGAGAATACATTTATTCATTCACTTATTTATTTATTTTTGCGGTACTGGGGATTGAACCCAGGGGCATTCTACCTCCGAGCTACACCCCCACCCCTATTTTTTTAATTCTTTATTTTGAAACAGGTTCTCACTAAGTTGTAGAAGGCCTCACTAAGTAGCTGAGGCTGGCCGTGAACCTGCGATCCTCCTGTCTCAGCCTCCCAAGTACTGGGATTACCACGCCTGGCCCAGGAGAATACTTTTAAAAACTGTTAAAAACAACATAGGATACATCAATAAATGGAGAAATAATCATATTCCTGAATAGTATTACATAATATTAGAAAGATGTCAATTATCCCCCGAATCAATCTGTAAATCAAATACAACTTTAATCAAAATTCTACTTGGATATTTTTGAGAAACTTGGTTAAATTATTACAACATTTATATGAAGAAATAAATATTCATGACTAATCAACCTGAAAAAAAATAGAAGATAGGAGAGAGGGCTACTAGATACCAACATAATATGAAGCCATAGTTAATTATTTTGGGGTACTGGGGATCATACCCAGGGCCTCGTACATGCTAGGTTAGCACTCTACCACTGAGCTTCACCCTCAGCCTTGACATTGATAATTTTTTAAGTGTAGTCTGGGAATAAAAACAGAACATTCTGTTTTATTGGAGCAGACTGGAGGGCTCAGAGACAAATCCAATATATGTGGGAATCAATAAAGGATAGAGGTGATGCCGGATCAGTAGGGAAAGGGCCAATGGTTTAGTAAAAATGTATCAGGAAATTTGATTCATTATACAGAAAAAAATAGAATGGGATCCCTACCCAATACCATGTCACTTAGCATACTGGTGATAGACTAGAAACCAAAATGTAAAAGATAAAATTATACAATTAATCAGAGCAAATAGAGGAGGTATCTTTGTGACCCAAAAGCAGGGAAAGACTTTATTTTTTATACTGTGGATTAAACCCAGGGGCATTCTACCTCCAAGCTACACCCTCAGCCATTTTTATTATTTTTTGAAACAGGATCTTGCTAAGTTGCCGAGGCTGGCTTTGAACCTGCCGATCCTCCTATCTCAGCCTCCCAAGTACTGGGATTACAGGCATGCACCACCATGCCCAGCTGGGAAGGACTTTTTGAACAAAACTTCCAAGGCACAAATCCATTGCAAAAAAAAGAATGAAAAAACAGCAAACACATGAGTTGAATTTAATCCAATTTAAACATTTCCAGTTCAGTGAAAAACACCAAATAAAGTTAAGGTAAAAAAGATTAAAGAGTAAGAGAAAGCATTTGCAATGGTGAAACTAGACCTGGAATTGATATTTAAACTATGCAAGTATCTCCTGCATATTAAAAATAAAAAGACAAAAGCCCCAAGAGAAAAATGGCTGAAGGAGAGGGACAAGCAATTTAAAGCCACCACAGACTCAAACTGGCAATTTACAGCTGCCTCAGAAACTAATTACATAACACTATGTAATACATATGAAGAGATGCTTAAAATAATTAGTAATCAGACAATGCAAATTAAAATATGAGATACTAATTTATACCAATTAGCCTGGCAAAAAACAGGAAGCTGGATGACACCAGGTGTTTATAAGGATGTGGGAACCCATATGTACTGCTAGAGCGAAGGAAAAGCTAGTTCAGTCTTTCTGGAGAAAGCAGTCTGGTTCTATTTTGAAAAATGTAGTATGTGTATCCCTCATGGCCCATCGATTCTCTCCTGTGTGTTTATCCCAAAGTAATTTTCACCAGATCCCTGAGGAGATTGCTTATTACAGTATTGTTCGTGGTGGCAAAGGTTTGGAAATGAACTCGGTGCCCCTCACAAGGAGAACGGAGAGGTAAGATATGGTAGGGCTATGATATTTTGTAGTAGTTAAATCCAGCCAAGTTACTATGAGATTGCAGCTTGGATGCATCCTGAAAATGTAATGCTCAACAAAAAAAGTAGGAAAGAGAGAGTACTGCAGAATATACCACTCACATAAAGCACGAGTGTACAAAACAACAACATAAATCTTACAGGAACACAGATAAGCAAAAATACATATAGCTGCTCCTTGATTTATGATGGAGTTACATCCCAGTATTCCCATTGTAAGTTGAAAATATCATAAGCTGAAAATGCATTTGATACACCAAATCTTCTGAACACTACAGCTTAGCCACATAGCACACTGGAGTTTTGTTTCCCCTTGTGATCACAGGGCTGTTGGGGAAGAGAGAGAGAGAGAGAGAGAGAGAGAGAGAGAAGAGAGAGAATTGTACTGCTTGTCACTAGCCTGGGAAAAGATCAAAACTCAAAGCACACTTTCTACTGAATCAAAGTAAAAAGAAATAATAAGTCAAACCATCGTAAGTCAGACATCATCTGTATGTGAAAAAGATTGGAATATTTGTCAAAATGAAGGGAGAAGAATGGGAGAGGGGTATGAAGATAAGGGGACACATTTGTAAACAAATGAACAAATAAGCAAATAAAAAATGTGTGGTGGAACTCACAAATAGTCACATGGAGGTCATTTTAACAGACACATTGCTGGAGAAGTTTCTGCTTAATTATGTCAATCTTGATGAATTTGCAATATGCCAAGATTTTAAAACCTGCTGTCATCTCCGAATTGTTCCCATGATGTCTCAGGAGGTCAAAATTATGTATTAATTGGTTTGATTTGAAAACTACCACATCTATGAGGGAAAGGGAGGAAAATCAGTAAGTCAGACAACAATGATAGGATAGCCCTCTGCAGTGTGCTAAATCATTTAAAATAACTGCTGTCATTTGGGATTATTTTCCTATATCCATTTTATATTTTGTGCCGAAATGTAAACTCATTTTCCCCTATTCTGCCCTCCGGAGAAGCTCATCGCCCTCTGTATGAGCACCGATGTGTTTGACCTGTGTCTCCCCTCCTTGGGACCAGTGTTTGAGACCAAGGTCTGGCCTCCCATCCCCCCAACGCCTGCACTGACTACTGATTTCTTGAAGGCTTTTCTGTCTCTATGAATCCATTAATAAAATGCAAATTGCTTTTTGAAGGGAATTCTCAGTGGAAGCAGATTGGCCCATGCTCTGGCCTGTGCGGATTAGTTGGACGACAGCCAACAGCTGGCGAATGGAGAGAGAAGAGAGGATTAGTGTGGAAGAAGGGAACGGGTCGTGGAATCACACGTTGGCTTCCTCGCTCTTGTGTCTGAGGCTGGTTCTCTCCCACGAAGCCTTTTGAGCAAAGCACACCGCCCTCTGCAGGTTACCACTTAGCTGGGTCTGAGTGAAGTCGATTCTCATCTTTTCATGGATTCCCTGGGCCTCTTCAGCTTCTCCATATATCATTTTCCTGAAGGTTTCACGGATGCAAGGCGGTTGCCTGTGACTGCAGACGGGTTGCTATTTGTTCTTGCTGGTAGATCCTGCTCCAGATGCGCTTCCGCCACAGCTCCTCTTCAGCCTTATCTGCATGTATATTTACTTGCATCTGATTCTCATTCCCAGACTTCTCTTCTTATCTCACTTTCCTGATTTCCAGTGTAAAGATTCAGCTTTCCCTGTGCAGTTGTTTGCAGTCGGCAGGGACAGTGGAGACTCTCCGAGGCTTCCTGGGGCAGTGTGTGTGTGTGTGTGTGTGTGTGTGTGTGTGTGTGTGTGTGTGTGTAAAATACAACTTTGCATCAGACTTTGCTTCAGATTATTAAACTAGTTTTATAGTATGCATAGCATTTTATGTTCTGTATAAAAAGGTGCAATACAGCTGGGCACTGTGGTCTGTACCTGTAGTCCCAGCTAGTTGGGAGGCTGAGGCAGGAGGATTGCTTGAGCCCAGGAGTTTAAGACGAACCCAAGGAACAAAGTGAGCCCCCCATTTTAAAAAATAAAATAATTAAAGATATATGGAAAATGTGTCTGTCTTTCAGAGTTCATCTGCTATGGAAGGAAAATTTATTCCACAGAAATTGGCAAATGCTGCACATCAGGGCTCCGGTCCCACCAGAGCAGGTTGTTAAACATTTCCCAGCACACCCCAGCTTTGAGGGCTACAGGAGCGGCATGACAGGGCTGAGAAAAGACAAGACAGAAACTATGAATAAGAGATTCTCCTTCAGCGACAATATTGCCTCAGACCTACAAGTCATCGCTGAGTGACCTTAACTGAGGAAAGAGACTTGTGGGTAGTGAGTGTGGCTAAGTCCTGCCAACTAGACTGTAAACTCTGCAGTTGGAAGCGAAGAATAATTAAGTCCCAGTCTGGGATAAGACAACTGAGAATGAGTTATGTGAAATAAGGAAGCACATTTAAAAAATAACATGTGTTTAATGGGAGTGATAATCTTTGGAAATTTTTACAATATAATGTTATTTATTTTACTAATGTAGTAGATAATTGACTTATTATTTTCGTTCATGTGTAACTTACATTTTATTTGAAGATGTAACATCAGGATTATAAAGGCATCTCCAAGTCGCCTTAGTTCTCTTTTTCGGAGGTTGACTGTCCAACCTGCAAGACCCTGTTTTACCATGAGTGCTAAGTGGTGCCACAGCCTGAACACCTTTAGGACCATGTGCACAGGTGTCAGGGTGGCAAGGAGGGACTGATGCTGCTTGCTGCCAAAGGTAGCAAGCTCCTATGGGTCTCAGCTGGTGGTCTCAGGGGGTCCTCGTGCTGGAGAAGGTCCCTGCTCCTGCGCTCTGCCTGGGGGAGCTGGCCTCCCAGAGGTGGCAGCAGCCAAGAGTGGTTCAGGCATAGATAGCCCTCTCTGTCTGAAAGGATGAGAGGGGAACCATTCTGATAAACATAGGGGGTGGATAGATGTGAAGCCATTTCCCCAGCCAACCTCTTGCTCAGTGTGCCTTTTCATGAGCTCTAAGAACTGTAGCAGTGTGGTGATAATACGCTGGGGAGGGTGTCAAAGAAGGCTCTCCCTGGTAATTTTTAAAATAGGACTTCAGCATTATAATTTGTGTGTGGGGGGGAGGGGTACTGGAAATTGAATCCAGGGGCATCCTACATCTGAGCTACACTCCCTAGCCCCTTTTTTCCTTTGTTTTGTTTTGAAACAGGGGTTCTCACTAGGTTGCTGAAAATCTCATTACCTTGTCAAGGCTGTCCTCAAACCTTCGACCCTCTTGTCTCAACCTCCCGAGTACTGAGATTACAGGCGTGTACCACCAAGCCTGGCTAGCATTATAATTTTTTATGTTAGACTTAATTCGGAAAATTCACTCTGAATGTCTTGCTGTTACGTGTTATTAGAACCATATGGCATTGAAGCTGGAAGTCACCTCCCCCCAACTACTGGCCAGAGAGCCTGTGAGACAGGGGCTTGCCCAGCCCCACAGCTACTTAGTAGCTGTGCAAGGACAGAGCCCAGAACTCCAGACTTTGACCCTACATAAACTAAATTTTATACACACACACACACACACACACACACGCACACACACACACACACACACACACACCATCATCCATAACAAAAAATACAAAATCTGAAATGCTTCAAAATCCAAAACATTTTTGAGTACCTACAGTACACCACATATGAAAATTCAATGAAACTTTGTTTTATGCACAAAACTAGTTTAAATATTGTATAAAATTATCTTCAGGTCATTTGAATAAGGTATATATGAAACATAAATGAATGTGTGTTTAGACTTGTGTCCTTTCCCACAGATATCTCATTATGCATATGCAAATATTCCAAAATCTGAAAAAATTGGAAACACTTGGTTCTAAGTATTTTGGATAAGGGATACTCAACCTGTATATGAAATAGACATCTAGTTGTTTAAAAGTGACTTTAAGGATAAAGAGCTGGCACTAAAAGGTGATTTAAAAGTCTGTTTACTCACTATTTGTGTAAAAGTTGATATATTTTTCAAAAACAGGATATTGGACTTTCTAAGTATTTATCACTAGTAAATAACTAAATTAACTTTTTTTTTGCAGTACTGGGGATCAAACCCAGAGCCTCATGCATTCTGTGCAAGCACTCTACCACTGAACTGAGGACACAGTTCAGTGGTACTGGGGATTGAACCCAGGGGTGTTCTGCTTCTGAGCTTGACACCCAGCCCTATCTTATTTTTTATTTTGAAACAGGGTCTAAATTACTCAGGGGCTTGCTAAATTTCTAAGACTGGTCTCAAACCTGTGATTCTCCTGTCTCAGCCTCCCAAGTACTGGGATTAGAGTGTGTGCCACCATTCCCGGCCCTAGATTAATTTTTAAGTGTGTATTTTAAGTGTGAATTTTGTTGGAATGAAACAGGCATTCTGGATGATCAACAGGTGGCAGTGTTGACCTGCTTTAGAGAGTCCTGTTCTGCTCAGGGGAGGAGCGTTACTGCCTCTGGGTGAGAAGCTGATCACAGGATCTTAGAAACTGAGGGGCTGAGTGATGAGCCAGAGCCTGGCAGTGTCTCCGGCTCCCTGCACTTACTGGCCAGCACCCTACCTGAAGGGAACCGGCTAAGGTAGCCTCCTCCAGAATGGCCTGCCTTCATCTTCACAGGGGAACTGATTGAGAACACAGAAAAGCAGTGCCGACCAGGCTAGGCTTACCTAGATTGTTCCCTCAAGTTTAATTTAGAAACTGATTTGAGCTATTTCTTTCCTACCTGCTTTTAATTTAAAAACATAGAGGGGCAAGAGGGAGATGGTAAGATTTGGGGCAGCGTTCCCAGGGGCCCTTTCCAGCGTGGGCCGCTGTCTGGTGATCAGGGCCATGGGGCTGATGGGGCTGGTCCAGGTCAGATGTGGATGTGGGAAGGAGGGGAAACAACAGCGAGGCCCACATTGCATCCTGCTTGTGTGCTCCAGGTCCCAAAGTAAAAGCAGCAATAACAGTAGTAAGCATTTACCGTGGGCCTGCGATGTGCCAGGCACTGTTGAGAGTTTTCATAGGAACTGTTTCTTTTCTTTCTTTCTTTTTTTTTTTGCAGTACCGGGGATTGAACCCAGGGGCGTTCTACCTCCGTGCTACACCCCTGGCCGGCCTTATTTTTTATACTTTATTTTGAAACCGGGTCTCACGAAGTTGTGGAGGGCCTCACTAAGTAGAGAGAGAGAGAGAGAGAGGGAGAGAGAGAGAGAGAGAGAGGTAGAGAGAGAGAGAGAGAGAGAGGTAGAGAGAGAGAGAGAGAGAGAGCTGAGGCTGGCCGCGAACTCGGATCCTCCGGTCTCCACCTCCCAAAGTACTGGGATTACAAGTGTGCGCCACCACGCCCGGCCAGGAACTGTTTCCTTTATTCCGTATGACCACCTGTGGGGTGGAGACTATTGCTGTGTCCATCTGACAGATGAGGAAATGGAGTTTCAAAGACAGAGACTTAACCGTGTAGTGAGCCACGAAGCCAGAATTTGAAGCTTAAACCCAAGGATTCCGACCCCATGCCGCTGGTTGACCCCAGCTGTCCCCAGCAGAGATTTCTAGGCCTTGTGCAGCCCAGGCTCGCTGCATGAGCTCTGGGAAGCCCTGTTTCTCTAAAGAGATCTGTGTCCTCTGGCTGAGGAGGGACTCAGCGTGGATTTAGGCTCTGCAGCACTTCTGCTGCAGGGCTGCCCCATCCCAGCATGGCTAATAGCTGATATATGGATCAAGAGGATTGATTGGAGCTTCATCATTGGTTAGGAATTATATTCTCTGTCTTGGAATAGAAACAACCTCAGATTCTAGTGGTTTCATAAAACAGACGCGCCAACACTGAGAGTGAGAGCAACGTGGGCAGTCTGCTAGTCTTGTGGATGTCCTCAGGGCTGCATGGGATGACCTCCCACCTCAGGGCGATCACTGAGGACCCAAAGCCGAGGCTCCGATGAGCACAAATGGCACCGAAACCCCCCACCATTCTAGCTCGAGGGATACTTGTGAATGTCTGCAGGAAGCAGCACTTCCCGATGGACACCAATGGGCGGTGATCTCGCACAGAGATCAGTCTGGGCTAACCCCTACCCCTGGGGATTTGGTTTGTGTTCACGATTTCTTCTACTCCATGGAATGTGGTTTAGGCGTCTGTGAATTATTCTCAAAGAATTTACTCTCTGTGCTCAACATGGGAATAATAATAATCAGTAGCCGCACTTAAATCAAATGCTTATCATACATTAGTCCTATGCCCAGGATCTTTATGTCTTAGGGAGCTGGATCTGCTCTGGATTCATCCCAGGTGGCTCTGGTCTCTCTTTCTTTCACAAAACCCTCTGAGGGAGGCATATTAGTGTCTTTATTTATGTATGGTGAAACTGAGGTGCAGAGAGGTTAAGTAACCTGCCCAAGGTCGTATAGTCGGAACATATGAATCTAGGATTTGAACCCAAAAGTCTGAGCTCTTGGGATTAGCTATTGTGCTTTGCTGCACTTGTACAGAGCATATGAATGATAAAAGTGTCCTTTAGGAAGGTCTAGAAAGTGGCCGTCAATGAAGGTGAATATCAACTACCAGAAAAGAATGTGCGCCATCTACTTGGGATGGAGCCAAGATTTGAACTCAGATCTGTCTAACTCTAAAGCCCTGTTCCTAACCAGTTGTGTTATACTCTCTGCACTTGAGAGAAAAAAATAAAAACTAGAGTTCTGCCATCTGCTAGCTGGAGACACAGAAAAGCTGGTGGCATCATTCAGTCTTCATCCAAAGGTCTGAGAAATGGGAGCCAACACTGCAAGTCCCAGCCCACAGGAGGGAGTCCGGGAGCAATGCATGAAGTGATAGGCTGGGTGATGGCCTCAAGTTGTTGGAGGGGCTGCAGAGGTAACACAAACAGCTGAAAGCAGACTTAGAGCTTAGAGAACCTAAGGCAGCTCCTAAGAGGTGCCTCATCCATTACAGCTATGCACTGGGAAGAATGGCAGCTTTAAAGCCAGACACAGCTGCCCACTTCTAGCTGTGGAGGCTTAGGTTTGATGGACCTGCCCTGAGATTTAGTTTTCTGCCTATTAAGATGTGATTAATGCCTGCTGGACAAAGTTGTTGAGAAGGTAAAATGATGCAGTTGTGTGAAAGGACCTGGTACTGGGCCCTCCTGCCTGGCCTCCCCCTTGTAGTGGCAGGGACCAATCTCCACCTCCCTCCAGTGTTTGATATGGGCAACTGGCATTTACTTTTCACTCTTCTGCAAAGAACCACACAAACAGGACTTAAAGACAGGTCTTCTAAGCACCTTCCCATGAGACGGCCACGCCCAGGCTTTTCCTGTGTTGAAGTACTATGGCCAAGATGGTCACCTCAGTAAGGGTCAGAAGCACCCAGCTGCTGCCCAGAAGAGCTCCTTAGTTACAAGCCAGGCTTCAGCAAAGTTTACCCCACATCTCTTCACCCCACTCCATTCTGAGCTGCTTGGGGGTAGGCAACACATTCATCTGGTTCACTGCTTTGTCCCCCAACCTACCCCAGGTAGGGAGGAATGATAGCAGTGAACTTTATTTACTATTTTGTGATGTGCTAGGTGCCATTTTAACCATTTAGATCTACTTTACGTCTAAACAATTCTATAAGGGAGGAACTAATATCAATGCCATGATTTTCCAAGTGAGTTCATCAGGCCATCTTCACCAGAATCTCCTAGAGGCTTCTCAAAATGTGGCTTACCAGGGTCACCCCAAATATGAATCAGGACCCCAGCAGTGGGGCCTGGAAGCTGCATTTTTAACAAAGTCCCCAGAAGCCTCTCTTACTCAGGAACTCCAAGGTCTAAGCCCATCTCAACTTCCTTTCAAGATCCCAACTGAACAGATCCTACAATAATGTGCACTATTCGCCTCTGATTGAAAATGTTTCCTTTAACCATGTAACCGTCTGCTACAAGTGGAGAAGTTGACATGGGGTTAATAAAAGGTGATTGCAGCTTTGGAACCCAGACAATAGAGGTGTTCTCAACACAATAACAAGGTACAAGATACATCATGAGCTGTCTCAGATTCTTTAAGCCTGGAATCTTGTGGCCCACAGCAATTTGGGTGGGAAGCCATCGAAGCAGCAGGGCTTGGGGACTAGAGTCACTATCACACTGTTGGACCTCTACAGTGACTCATGCCTCTCCTTCAGGGCACCCAGTGGGCTGGCTGCGCAGTCACCAGATGAATTCCTGTATCCTACTTCACGCTCCTAACCGGAGCCCCAGGTCCTGAGATACTCTATAGATATGTCTGCTCCATGGAAGCTGGAAGAGCCTTGTGAGATAGGGAATGGGGGAACCTGGGAGGCTGAGGGCTGAGGGACCTGAGATGCTGGGGCACTTGCTCTCGTGATACCTCAGGGCTGCGGGCTGAGAGTGGTATCTAGGCACCTTGTTGAAAATGCAGTTCCAGGGCCGCACCCCAGAGATTCTGATTTGGAAGTTCTTGAGGGGGCTCTGGGAGCCTGCACTTCAAGACGTCTCCAGAAGATTTTGGAGAAGGCGGCCTGGTGGCCTCACTTGGTGAATCACAGTGTACCGGATCCAGCTACCGTTTGTCGTACCCTTCACTACCACCTCGAGCTGGACTTGAGCACCCTGCTACAGAGGAGGTGAGGGATTTGAAAAGCACAAATGTGTTTCTTTTTCTTTTTATAATAATTTAAAAACCTAGTTACTAAAGAAACTAGCAAATATGTAAAAAATAGACATAGGGCAGCAGGGCCATTTGTCAGGTCAAGCCCTCCTTCAGGCCCTGTCCTGGCTCAGGAGGCACAATGGTAAGAGCTAAGGCAACCCTGTTAAAATTCCAGTTCTTTCCAGCACCAGCGTGTGCTCCCAACCCACAGAAGCATGTTGTTGTTGATTTGATTTTTTGTTGTTGATATCTCATTTCCCCAAGTATGAAATAACTTGAAAAGAAAGGAAGAAAATGAAAGCCAAGGAAAAATGGTTTGTTAAAGTAGACTCAAGAGATTTAAAAGTGTTCATACCTCTCAGAAAGCTTGTGTGAGTGGGTGGAGAGATTTGTTCCAGGGAGGTGTCTTCCTCTCCTTTAATTGAGGTCAGGAGAAGTCTCCGCTCTCCCATACAGCTTGGCAGAGGGGAATAATTCCATTTCCATTGGGGGCATCCCAGACCTATCCTGCCAGAATGGAGGATAGAGTTTACTTGAGGTAAACTTTGGATGGTATCTTCCTTTTAAGATCCCAACTACCAAATCATACAAATTAGTGTGCATTATCCACTTGCAAGTAAGAATGCTTCCTTTAACCACATCATTCTCCAGTACTTATTAGCCCAGAGCTTCTCCTCGCTAAATTGCTTTTTTTATATGTAATAGCTGTTTGGGATTGACTTTATTTTTTATTTATTTATTTATTTATTTATTTATTTATTTATTTATTGGTACTGACGATTCTACCTCTGAGCTACACACTCAGCCCTTTTTATTTTTCATTTTGAAACAGGGTATCACTAAGTTGCTGAAGGTCTTGCTAAATTGCCAAGGCAGATGTTGAACCTGCAGTCCTTCTATCTTAGCCTCCCAAGTACTGGGATTACAGGTGTGCACCACCACACCCGGTGATCTGTTTGGGATTGAGAAGGCAGTATGCCATTGCTGTCATTACATGGTTGGCTTCTTTCTGATAGATTTAACTTGTTGCCTTAGTGACTTTCTGCCAGGGCTAGATCCAAGTTTTGTTGGTCCTGAAGCTTATATAATTTGGTGTGCCCTCTTAAAATAAAAAATACATATTAAAAACCTAGATATAAAGTATTTATTTAGAGCCTGGCATGGTGGTGCATGCCTGTAATCCCAGCACTTAGGAGGTTGAGACAGGAGGATCGCAGGTTCCAGGCCAGCCTCAGCAACTTAGTGAGACTCTGTTTTAAAATAAAAAATAAAATAGTGCTGTAGTTCAGAGGTAGAATGCCCCTGGTTTCAACCCCCCAGTACCACAAAAGAAATAAAGTATTTATTTAGAGTGAAAGAAGTCATAGCAAATCAGAAATTCCACAAATTTAAAAATCATGGAGAGAAGAGGAAGATAATTTGGGACCTGTGTGTGTGTGTGTATGGGGGGGAGCAGCCCATCATGGTAGGAAGTGAGTAGTAGATCAAAGTTGCTTACATCAGGAAGCAATGGGGCCAGCTGGAGTCCCAATGACCCTTTCAAGAGCATCCCCTCCCCAATGCCATCACCTCCCAGTGTTACCAGCCAAGCTGAGGGCTAAGCCTTTAACACACAGGTGTTTGGTGAACAGAGAAAGAGAATTCATTTTCCCTCAAACCTGGCTGAACTAAATTTTTCAATTTCATTTTCTTCGGGCTTCATAACTATTGGCAATGTCAGGTACATTTTGAGGCTTGTTGTCAAGTGCTTGAAATATGCTATTAAGTTTCTTTTGTGTGTGAACTGTAAGAACTGGATGGATTTGCCACAGACTTGCTTCCTGCTTCATGAATTCCAAACCCCTATTCTCCCTCACTGCCCCATGCTTCCAGAACATGCTCATGCTGCTGCCCAGCCCTGGGCCTTGCAACAGACCAGGCAAGAGGGTAGATGAGCATGCCTAGTGGGTGGGGGGAGATTTCCTGGAAAGAATTTCTCAGGATAGCTAGCAATAACTTAACAACATGGGAGTAACTGTGGACCATATAAAATGTTCCATGACATCCAAATTGAATGTTTCTCTTACTCCATTTCCCTTGAACCAGATATCTGGATGGTCCTCTGTCACTCTACAAGAGGAGACATTGAAGGAGGGATGTGCTATGCTCTGGATCTTAAATGTCCCCAGACACCTATGTGGCTTAGTCCTCAGCTTGGTGCTATTGGGAGATGGTGGAACTTTTAAGAGGAAACTAAACTTTCTTAGGCCATTGGGAGCATTTCTTGAAGGGAATATTGGGACCCCAGCCCCTCCTCTTCCTCTTTCTCCTTTTCTTCCTGGCCACCATGAGGTAAGTAGCTTTGGTCTACTACTTGCTTCCTACCATGATGTGCTGCCCCGCCACAGGCCCAAGAGCAAGGAGGCCAGCCAACCATGGACTGAGGCCCCAAAACTGTGAGGCCAAATAAACCTTTCATCTTTTTAAGCTTATTTATCTTGGGCATTTGTTATACTAACAGAACACTAAGCAACACAGGGTGTCAGGAGGGAGAATCTTCACTGACTGAAGTTAAGTCTACACATGGCAGATGAGCACATCACTAGAACCCTTTCCTGAATCCTTGAAGTGAGGCATCCTGGCAGTAAAGCTCCACTCTCTTTGACATTAATCCACCTCTACTGGCTGCTGAGTCTGTGGAAGTGAAGCAGAGACCTCCCGTCATGGCTTTGTGGTTAGCAACTGTGTTGAAGACACATTTGGGCAGGACAGGCCTGTGCGAGGCTCCCCGACCCAGGACGGCTCTCAGTTGTACTTGGGCAGTAGGGCAGAGAAGTCCTGGCATGACTTTAAGTCCCTGTTTGCTCTGCTGAGATACAGGAAATGCAAGCCCTCAATTTCCTAGTTTGATAACTAGCAACTGCTTTGGGAGTGGCTATTTTCCCAGTCTGATGATTTCTGCTCCAAGGAGAAGCAAGAAAAAATTGTTTTCTTTTGTGGTCCAAGGGAAGTGTGGTGGGTTGGGGACTGGTTTCATGTCTTGCATGTGGACTGGTATTGCAGCATTCCTGTTTGAAGGCCCTGGTCACGTGGGTGGCTTCTTGGGAGAGCTCCACGTGTCAGGAAATTAGTTCTTTTCAAATTAGAGGTGATAATAGGACATGCCTGGCAAAGTTCGATGGTACTGAGAGGGCAGTGAGATAGAGGGAGAATTTCTTTGCTGGTGTCTGCCAAGTCAAAAATGTAGGTCAGCCGGGCGTGGTGGCGCACGCTTGTAATCCCAGTACTTTGGGAGGCGGAGACCGGAGGATCCTGGTTCGTGGCCAGCCTCAGCTCTCTCGTTCTCTCTCTCTCCCTGTCTCTCTGTCTCTCTCTCCTTAGTGAGGCCCTCCGCAACTTCGTGAGACACGGTTTCAAAGTAAAGTATAAAAAATAGGGCCGGGGGCGTAGCGCGGAGGTAGAACGCCCCTGGGTTCAATCCCCGGTACTGCAAAAAAAAAAAAAAATGTAGGTCAGCATGAACAGCCAGGTTTATAGGGAAATTAGGGTTCAGGTGGTCACAAGGAGACATTCTGTTTCGGAGCTCCATATCTATTTTTACATTTTTGTGGGGCTGCAAATTTGACATTGGAGGTGAAAGGACAGGCTGGCTGGTCTGTAAAGGTCCCAGTCAGTACTAACTTTCTATATCATCTTTGGCTTAAAGCACAGGCCCCACAATAGGACAAGCATCCCTGGAAAGGGTCGCAATCCAAGTGCCCTTGGGAGGTATGTTCCCACCACAGTGAGAACTTGTTCACCAGATAATTCCAGACATGATGTCTGGGAATATCAAGGAGAGCAGCCTTGGAAAGTGTTAAGGGGAAAAGGTAGGAAAGCTCTGAACTCTGTCCCTCCCTCTCTGCTTCCCTGTGGGGTAAGGGGCCCTAAGCAGTCTGTAAGTAACAGAAAGGTCCTGGCATCAGAAATAAGGGAGAGCAGTTGGGTGTGGGGGCACACACCTGTAATCCCAGTACTTGAGAGGCTGAGACAGTAGGATCTCGGGTTCGAGGCCAGCCTCAGCAACTTAGCAAGGCCCTCAGTAACTACGTGAGACCCTGTTTCAAAATAAAAACTAAAATAGGGCTGGAGCTATAGATTGGAGGTAGAATGTCCCTGGGTTCAATCCCTAGTATCAAAAAAGAAAAAAGAAGGAAATGAGGGGGATCAAAGGGAGAGGAGATGAAGGTAGAAGAGAATCAAAGAGAAATTACAGTTGCTTCATGGACCCGTCCAGAGCTGACCTCGAATCTCTTGAATAACAATGTCTTCTGTTCTCAGCAGCCCATCTGAGAAGGGCGGTGATGTGGTTCAAGGTCTGGTGCAAAGGTGACTGTGTTATCGGGACTCCCCAGGATAGAGCCATCCCAAGTGGCAGCAGTAATGGTGCCAATCATGCAGGGTGACAAGCGTGTCTCTCTCTTCTTTCTCTCTCCCAGTCTCCCCTCACCTTCTGTCTTTCTTTCCTTCCTCAAATATTAAAACAACCCCGCTGATTCCTTGATCTTGAACTTTCAGCCTCCAGAAGTGTAAGAAAATAAATTCTTGTTGCATAAGCCACCTAGTCTATGTATTTTGTGATGGCGGCCATAGTGAACAACTATAACTCTTACATCCTCAAAAAAGGTAGCTCATCTATAGAATTACAGGTCTGGGGAAATGGCCACTCTCAAACATTCTTTTGAGGCTGGTGGTCCAGCTGAACAGTTTGATAACCAATCATTTGCACCAGGAACCAATCATTGCTTGTCTCAGCTTCTAATCATCACATTAGTGCTGCTCAAACTTTAGCACGTACTGGAATCACCTGTAGGGCTCAATACAACACAGTGCTGGGCCCCACCCTGCAGTTTCTGATCTTGCAGGTCTGGGTGAGGCCTGAGCACTGCATTTCTGCAAAGTTCTCAGGTGATGCTCATGGAGCAAATCTAGGGACAATATTCTGAGAACCAACGGATTCTATTTGAATTCCATTAGTTATTTATAAGTGTTATTGCTTACATTTAAAACTTCTCCAAGGACACTTAGGATGCCTTCTTGGCCCATGCCGTCTAACAGGGAGTGGGCACCGTGAGCCAAGATGCCAGGCTGGGGGGGGGTCCAGTCCTCCCTCTGGGGGGTTTTCATGGCCCTCCTGGCCTGCTCACATTGGAGGGCCCAGGGGAGCTGTGGTCATCTGAAGGAGCAGGACAGCTGGACACGAGAGCCCAGGGGACAGGTTAAAGAGCTGTCAGCCTGTCGGTTATTTTGAGGCCTGGAATTTATGTAACTGGAACAGAGTCTCAACCCCCAGGGCCAGGGAGGGATTTGGGCCAGCAGGCGGTGGAGAATGGCACTGGAAGGAGCCCGAGGAGCTCCCCTCACGTGAAGGTGAAGCAGAGCTCGCTCCACGTCCACCTGGACTCTGTGAGGCAGAAAGTCATTAAATGTTGTTTGGTGCTCTTGCAGCCTGCAGGGTTGGAACATTCACTCACAAGCCAGCAGGGAACATTGTATAAAATGTTGGACTAATTGAAATAGGAGCTTATTCCAAAATCAAAGCCGTTTTCCTTTGGCTGTCCGTGAAAAGCCCACTCACACTGGGGTCATTTTTCAACGAGGCAGAGTATGCTTGGGGGCTGGAGTTGAGTCTTTCCTCAGTAAAGAATTTAAAAACAGCCCGTCCATCCCCCTGCCTGGAGGAAGACACTTCTGGCCTGTTTCCTTTCAGATTTTCTTCTATGTATTTGACATAACTGGCACCTGTAGAACAGGCTTTCTTCATTTTGGTGGGCCCCTTGCCTAGCACACAGTAGGTACTCAATAAACATGCCTCCAATGAACTGAGTAAAGGAATACATGAATGGATTAATTTTCAGTGGGGAGGGTGGAGTAAAGCAAACACGAGTTGCTAAGGGGCTGGGACCACGGAAGCTTGCTCAAACTGCAGTGAATGTTGACGCTAATTTCCTTAAAACAAAACAAAACCCCTAATATTTATACAGTGCTTTGCAATTTGCATGGTATTTTCTCATTCTGTGAGCAGACTCCTTGTTGTCCACCTTTGTCTCGTCCCTGGGCTGAAAGGTAACCACAGCTGTGCTCATTGTTCTGGCTTGGAAGGTGGCTCTGTGGGAAGCAGGTGTGAGGGCTGCCTCCTTCCTCAGAGGAAGGCCTCTGAGTGTCTGCCTCTGGGGTCTGGGGCCTCCTGGTCACTGCAGGTGGTGGCAGGACCCTGAGAGCACACACCGCTTATTGGATTCCCTTTTTCACTTGACACCTTTGCCAGCTGCGCTCTGTGTGGACCCAGACATTTCTGACCCAAGCTCCAGTTCCTGGACATTAGATGGCCCAAGTTTAAACTCTGGATGCTCTGAAAATTCCTGCTCCAGCAGTGCGTGTGCGTATGTGTCTGTTATTTTCCTGATCCATTTCCTCTTGTCCCCATGGCCTCCTACGACCTTCAAGTTAAAGACTCCTCTGCCCACTCTCCTGTGTTCCTCCCAGACACAAAAAACTGTCAGGGGTGGAACACACACATTTATCTTCCCCCTTTCTGCCCCTTGACTGCGGAAAGGTTGCCTTCTGTGTTCTCCAGCAAACAGGGTGAGTATCAAGCCCTTGTGCTGATTTTGCTTAAAAGATAGCATCCAATGAGCATGGCTGAGACTGTCTTGCATTTCAAAACCATTTTAAAAGCAATAACTCACCATGATCTGCTGCCCCAGTTTGCTCTCTGTCTTTTGTACCAAAGTGAGCCAAGGAGCCTGTTTTACCCCAAGGTCCTCATAAGAAGAGGGAAGACCAACAAAGGGGCCAAGGCTGCAGGGTCTTTGGCGTCTACTCCAAGGTCTCAGTCCCTCCTTTCAGTTGGTTCCCAATGACAAAAGATGCCACGGCATTTCCAGGCTACCCTTGGAAACCAGGAAACAGGCAATAAGGAAGCCCTCAGAACATCTTATTTCACTACCTCACCCGCACTTGTTAAATCCAACTGAACACGGGAGAAGACACTGTGCAGGTGCCAGGAGTCAGGAGCGAGAGCCAGGTCCTGCTCCTTCGGCGCCTTCTCTGTTCCCCGTGCAGTCTGGCTCCTCCCTTCTCGCCTCTCCTTCCAGCACCCTGCGCCTGCTTCTCCATCCGGGCGTTTCCTGGGTGCTCTGCTGGCTTGTGGGTATTTGTGGATGTCCTGTGCTTCCTTGTACACTTAAGAGGGGAGACTGTGTCACCCAGGACAATGGTTTACACTGTGGTAGGGTGCCTGAGATTTGCTGGGTTGAAATAAATTTTTAAATTTTAATTCTATTTCAGACTCCATGGCTAGTTCCAGGTGGCGCTCTTTCCTGACTGTCAAATGACACAAAGGGCTTAAGGGGGCAGCGGAGGGCTCCCCAGCACAAGGGACATGGAAGCAGCTTGTGGGCTGTGGGCTGTGGGGGTGGGGTGAGGGTGGGGGGCTGCTGTGGCCTCACTTCAGGTCTTTGGCCCAGGCAGGGAGGCCGGACCTCTTCTCCGGTTGCCGGGCCGCTCGGGGGTCACCTGCCCAGAAGACTGCCTCTCTTTCCCTGCCCTTATTGTGAGCCAAGCTCTGCCCTTGCCCTTTCCAGCTTCTGCCACGTGCCACATGAGGCTCCAGACAGCATGGGTCTGTTTTTAGACTGTGCCTCACGTGTGTTCAGCGAATTTAATGAACTCGCTATAGGGGTAGCTTTCTTGAGAGACCGTTGCTAAGGGCCAGCCACACGTTTCTCACCGTGTTGTGATGGAAACGTGATTAGATGCTGATCTGAGCCTGGCAGAGCCTGCTGGAGTGTCTGGTTGGAGTGGTCTCTCCTCTGGGAGCCTGTGGGATGTCACAGGCCAGCAGGGCCAGCCTTGTGATTTCAGCAAAGGGACCGAGGGTGGTAAAGAGCCAGGAGGTGGGGGTTCGGAGAGACTTCAGACACATGTGGCTGAGGGCACGTGTCTACTTTGACAGCTTTGCCTGTCATGTGGTTGGCCCCCACACAGCAGGACCTATGTGGCCCCGGCTCTCGTGGAGCAGATGAGCAGTTGCTTATGAGACAGAAATGGTTCCTCAGCCATCTGGGCTGCCTGGGCCTCAGGGCAGAAGTGGGGTCCCAGAGGAGGAACAATGTGGGGAGTAGCTCTCCCCACTGGAGTAAGTCAGGAAAGGGAGCTCTTAGACTGGGTCCTGAAGTACTAGTCTGGAGAATGGGGGGCAGAGGGAGAGGGAAGGCGAGGGCCTCTGAGCAGGGCAGGATGGATCAGCAGACCAAGGCCAGGGGCAGGAGTAAGCCCTGCTGGCAAAATGGCAGTGATGGTCCTATTTGCTGAGCACCCTCTAAGCCTTCTAGGTGCTTCCTCTAACCCCCTTCTAGGTGCTTCCTCTTTCTGTCCTCACAGCCACCCTGAGAAGTTCATGGTATTTAGTCTGATTTTACAGAATAGAACTGAAGTCCAGAGAGGTCACACAAACTATCCCTGGTCACACAGCTGGTAAGCAGTGATCTGAAGTTAATCCAAATTGTTCTTTCCCCAAAGCATGTGTTGGGGTTGAGGGGGTGGGGGAGATCTGGCAGAGAGAGAGAGAGAGAGAGAGAGAGAGAGAGAGAGAGAAAGAGATCGAGATCTGGGCTGGGATGGAGAAGATGGCACATTTCTACAAGAGAGGTCCAGACTGGAGAGCCGGGACGGCCACCTAAGGAGCTTGGTCTGGATCCTGTGGGTAAGGGATCTCCAGAGGAGAGTGTACCTTTCATGTGAACTACATTCAAATCCCTGGCAAAGAAAATATTACTTTGTGTACAGATGCCTGCCACTTACAATGGGGTCACATCCCAATAAACCCACTTTAAGTTGAAGATATTGTAAATTGAAACTGAGTTTACTACACCTAGCCTTCTTAGCACAGAACACTACGGGACTACTGGCTGTTTCCCCTTGTGATTGCAGGGTCCACAGGGAGTTCCTGTGGCTGCCACCTAGCATCATGAACGAGTATCATACCACATACAACTAGCCCAGGAAAAGATCAAAACTCAATGAATGAGTATCTGAATGAATATCTGAATATCTACTGAATGAATATCACTTTTACACCATCTTAAACTCAGAAAATCATAAGTCAAACCACTGTGAGTTGGGGACCATGCACATAGCCCTCTTCTTCATTATATCTCTCAATAAAATTTTTAGTTTTCTTTAGGTAGTTCTCATACATGTAATGTGAAGCCTTTTTCTGAGTACATTCTGTGATTTGTTGCTGTGGTGAGTGGAGCCATTTCTGCTGAAGTGACATTACAGGATTCCTTTGGTGACGGGCACCCCTAGCACATCCGTAATTTCCAAACATGGCAGCCCCAGGCCAGGGTCAGAGCTGGTTCTGCATGGCTCGGGCCTCACCATGGCCAGGCAGCGTTTCCTTCCATACCGACATGGATGTTAACACCAACTACCTTCCTTTCCCAGCATCTCATTTTATGGGAAAAACAGGTTCCGGGCCACAGTGAAAACGAGCTGGGGAGGGTGCGCCCCAGAGGCGACTGAGAAGAAAGGTGTGTCGTTACAGACCCAGAAACAGCTGCGCACACACTGCCTTCTGTACTTACTGGACTGATTCCTGCAGAGCAACTGATCATGCTTCCTAGGTACAAGCACATATATTAGGCTGGGAAAGTCATTTGGTCAGCAACATTTGTTGGACACCCGTGCTGGCATCTATTGGGGCCGTGATGTAAGAGGAATTCTCCCCTCAAAGGATAGAAGGCACTGGGCCTCCTGGTTTTCTCTTTTCAGGTGGAGAATGAATCCTAGTGAACAGTCTGGAGCAGAAACAGCTCTCAAAAAGACTGTTGAAGGTAAATTAACGAGTGTCTTACAGCAGAAGTCTTTCTATCATCATCTATAAGAGAGAGCAACAGTTGGGCGCGATGGTGGTGCACGCCTGTAATCCCAGTAGTTGGGAGGCTGAGACAGGAGGATTGCAGATTGGAGACCAGTCTCAGCAACTTAGTGAGGCCCTCAGTAACTTAGTGAGACCCTGTTTCAAAATTAAAAAAAATAGGGCTCGGGGTGTAGCTCAGAGGTAGACTGTTCCTGATTCAATCTCCAGTACCAAAACAAACAAACAAAAAAACAACAAACAGAGAGAGCAACAAGACCAGTGATGGGCAGGGCATCAATAGCTTACTGTTCCCACAGGCTAGTACTACACTGGGCACAGCCCATCCTCATCTCTATGGAAACACCAAAGACCCAAATGTGACTTGCCACATCTCTCGCCAAGCGCTACCCACTGGTGGCATGGCGATTGTTCCACTCTGAGCTCTGCCATTACCTAACACTGTGACCATGGGCAAGTTGGTTAATTTGGGGAGTCTCTATTTCTTCAGCTGCAAAGCTGTAAGGGACTTATTAACACAACACCAAAAGTTAGCGTGAGCAGTTGGCTGACAGGGATTTTACAGGGCAGTATCAGTTTTAGGATGCACTGGCATTTTAAAGCTGCACTGTTCATCACGGTACCCACCAGCCACATGAAGCTATTTAAATTTAAATGAATCACAATGAATTTAAGTTTTTGTTCTTCAGCCTCACTAGCTACATTTCAAGTGCTTAACTGCCACCTATAACCTCTGGTTACCATTGGATAACACAAAGCTAGACAGCTCCCACCATCGTAGAACATTCGATTGGGCAGTGTTGCTTTAGAGCAGGGGCTGGCAAATGTTTTCTGGAAAGGGCTAAATAGTATGTATTTTCAGCTTTGTGGGCCTCAGGTGCAAGTATCTGACACTGCTGCTGACTGAAAACATCCAGAGATAACTGTAATGGATTAAAAATTAATAAAATATAGTAATATAAAAATAGGTAATGAACATATAAAATATATTTTTAAATATGTAGTACATAAATACCTAATATAAAATAAAATATATTTATAAAACATATAAAAATAAATATATAAAAATAAAAATAATAAATGGGCATGACTGTGTTCCAATATAACTTTATTAAAGTTTTATATGATACTATATTTTGTTAGATAAAGTCATATGAATAATACTTTATATGAAGTATATGACTTTATCTAACAATGTTTTATAAATAAAGTGGCAATAGGCCAATCCGTTTTCAAGGCCTGGTGGGCATTTGACTCCTAAGTCTCTTAACAGTTTAGCCTGGTTAGGTTGTGAATGGTTGTACAGAATCCTCAGTTATGGGATGCTTGGGCTGGGGAGGTAAGCCACACCTCTAAGGAAAGTCACCTGGGGTAAAAATGTAGGCAGACCCATGTATGACCTGAGGAGATGCTGTCAGCTGGCGGCCTGTGGGAAGTGGCCCAAGCAGAACATCACTCTCCTTTCTAACCAGTATGCTAGCACTGTAGATTGTTTAATAATCAGATCTTCCCTGAGAGATACTATGCAACATTGCCGGGCGCCCACTTCATGCGTGGGCAGCTCTCCTTTTTTGGGTGAACACTATACTTCCAAGTCTTACTTGCAGCTAGGGAAGGTCATGTGACACAGTTCTGGCAAATGTGGTATAAGCAAAAGTAACTTGTATATGTGTGTGCATGTATGTAGGGTACTGGGGATTGAACCCAGGGGCATTCCACCTTCAAGCTCCACCCCCAGCCCTTTTTTTTTTTTTTGCGGTACCGGGGATTGAACCCAGGGGCGTTCTACCTCTGAGCTACACCCCTGGCCCTATTTTTTATACTTTATTTTGAAACTGGGTCTCATGAAGTTGCGTAGGGCCTCACTAAGTAGAGAGAGAGAGAGAGATAGAGGGAGAGAGAGAGAGAACTGAGGCTGGCCGCGAACCCGGATCCTCCGGTCTCTGCCTCCCAAAGTACTGGGATTACAAGCGTGCGCCACCACGCCCGGCTCACCCCCAGCCCTTTTTATTTTTTATTTTGAAACCAGGTCTTGCTAAGTTGCTGAGGGTCTTGCTAAGTTGCTGAGACTAGCCTCAAACCTGAGATCCTCCTGTTTCAGCCTGTGAAGTACTAGGATTACAGGTGTGTGCCACTGTGCCCAGAAAGCAAAAGTAATTAATTACAGTTATGTGTCACTTCAGGATGGAGGCATGTTCTGAGAAATGCATCATTATGCAATTTTGTCATTGTGTAAATATGATGAAGTGTATTAAACCTTAAAGGTGTAGGTCAATCACTTGACATGATCTCTTGATATGGTCAAGAAATGGGGTAAAGAAGGAGGCTGCTGCCAGCATGCATGGCATACTGTTTTACAGTAAACTTCTTTTTCATAAGTAGGAAGTATATACTCTAAAATACCAATAAAAGTATAGTACAGTAAACACATAAACCAGGAGCATAGACATTTATAATAAACAAATGTTATGTACTATACATAATTATTGTATATACTATACTTTTATATGACTGGCTACACCATAGGCTCATACATTAGCATCACCACAAACCCATGAGTAATGTATTGTGCTATGACATCACTGGGTGATAGGAATTTTTGAGGTCCATTATAATCTTATGGGACCACTGTCATATATGCATTCCTTTGTTAATCAAGACATCATTATGCAGTGCATGATGTAATTAAGTGACAGTTCTGAAACATTCTTCAAAAGGGGCACACTTGGACAGCAGTCTTCTTTTGCTTACCCACTTTTTCCTGCCTAGCACTTGTCACATTGCTGGAGGCAGACTAGCCATGACCCACAAACACTAAAGAAGGCTGACTGAAAAGACACAAGGAGCCTGTATCCCTGGTGGCATGGAGGAGCCACCGTGCCAGCCCTGGACTGCCTAAGCCTAGCCTTTCTACAACAAAAGAAAAACGAATTTCCCATTTGAATACGCCATCGTAAGTTGGGTTTTCTGTCCTAAGCAGCCAAATGCATTTCCAGCTGATAGGGAATTCTTCAGAGGGGGAGAGAAATCAATTCTCTCCAGAGGCATCATGAACAGAGAGTGGAAGCCAGGCAGGCTGGGTTTGAATCCCAGATATAACACCTGGACAAGTCACTCACTTCTTGAGCCTCAGCTTTCTCATCTAAAAATATTAATATGACAAATGATATAGAGAAAAAGAAAAGCCAGCACAAGTGCCCGGCCCACAGGGATTGTGAACGCCCAGATCCACACTAAGATGCATTGACATGTTATCTCTTAAGATTTTTGTAAGAGTCAAAACAAGATAACACAGATATTAACCATTTACAAAGTGCTCAAGAATAATATCTTTTGAAAATGACACAAAAATCCTTCATAAAATACTACAAAATCGAATCCAGCAATATACAAAGAAGATCATCATGAATAAGTGGAGTTTATCCAGGAATGCAAGATTTAACATAAATTCGATCAGTATAATCCATTACATTAAGCAAATGAAAAGTGAAAAAACAGTATGATCATCTCAGGAGATACATGAAAAGCATTAGATAATATTCAGCATTGATTCACTAGCACAAAAAAATCTCTCATCAAACAAGGAACAGAAGGAGATATTATCAACTGGATTAAAGGCATTGACAAAAAGGTCTTTAGTTAATATACTAAATGGAGAAAGACTACATTCCCCTCAAGACAGGCAACAAAGTCAGGATGTCTACTCTCACTACCATTCAGTATTGTGCTATACACTCTAGTCAGTCTAATAAGATTAGAAAAGAAATTGAAGGGAGGGCTAAATGTGCAATGTGTGCATGTATGGTGTTCATACCCTGACATATATCAAAATGTATAATTACAACTTACAATGCACCAATAAATGAACATAAAAAGTTAAAAAAAAAGAAAACAACAGAGGCAGAATGCCCCTGGGTTCAATCCCCAGGACCACCCCCTAAAAAAGAAAAGAAAAAAGAAAAAAAACAAATGCATGCAGATTGAAAGGAAGAAATAAAACTGTCTTTATCTGCAGATGACATGATTGTCTCTGTAAAGGAATCCTAGAAAATCTACAAAAGGCTACAAGAACTAATAAGTGGGTTTAGTAAGATTACAGGTCAGTATAAAAATCACATTTTTATATATAATCAACGAATAATTGGAAACTGAAATTTAGTAATACCATTTATAATTACATCAAGATACTAAATACTCACAACTTAGTGAGACCCTGTTTCAAAATAAAGAATAAAAAATAGGGCTGGGGGTGTATCTCAGAGGTGAAATGCCCCTGGGTTCAATCCCCAGTACCATACACACACAAAAAAAAATAAATACTGAGGGATAAAGTTAACAAAATATGTGAAAACTTGTACAATGAAAAATGTAAAACATTGCTTATAGGAATTAATAAAGACTCAAGTAAATGGAGAACTTATATCATGCTTATAGATAGAAATACTCAATGTTATTCTTATTTTTTTTGATGGTATTGGAGATTGATCCCAGGTGCATTCTACCTCTGAGATACATCCTCAGCCCTATTTTATTTTTTATTTTGAAACAGGCTCATGCTAAGTTACCAGGTACTGGCCTCGAACCTGTAATCCTCCTGTTTCAACCACCCAAGTACTGGGATTACAGGTGTGTACCACCATGCCCTGTGCTCAGAAAACAGGAGGATAGCAGGGTTAAGGCCAACCTCAGCAACTTGGCGAGACCCTGGTTCAAAAATAAAAAGTGTTAATGAAATGTCAATTCTCTCCTATATGCTCAATGCATTTCCAATCAAAATCCCAGAGGGAGTTTTACAGATATTAGCAGTCTGATTCTTATTTTTGTAGGAAAATGCAAAGGACCTAGAATAGTCCAAACAATTTTGATTAAACATTGATTTTAATTAAAACGTTGATTAAAAAGAATGCATTTGGAAGATCTGCACTACCTAATTTTGGGACTTAATCCATAGCTGCAGTGATCAGGAGATTGCATACATACATGGATAAATGTATAGTTCTGACCATTAGTGCATTAAACATTCAAGAGAAAGGAGAATTTTGTGTGGGCTGAGTGTGTGGGCAGAAGCAGTCTTTACAGACCAGGAGGGACAGAGAACTGGAGGATACATATCCAACATTTAAACCGCAGCTCTGAAGTACTTGAGAGAATTTCAAGGTGTATAACAGATTGGATGAGGCCCCCTCACATTGGAGAGGGCAATCTGCTTCACTCAGTTTACCCATTCAAATGTTACCCTCATCCAGAAACACTCTCACAGACACTCCCAGAATAATGCTTACTCAAATTTCTGGGCACCCTATGGCCCAGTGAAATAGATACTTAAAATTAACTATCACACACAATATTGTCTTCACCTTGGAAAATCCTGATTCTCTGGGCCTGAAGTGAGACCAAGGCATTCGATTTTTACTGAGTTCCCCGGGTGACTCTGACATGCAGGTGTCTCCAATCCTGGTCCTTAGTCCTGTGCCTAGGCAATGTGAAGAGTCCTAATGTGGGAGGGTTTCTATACCGATGAGGAGATGGTACTGCACATCTGGGGTCTAATGAGCCCACACTGACCAGACCGGCACCTGTTAGAGATGGAGGGAGAAATGAGAACAGCGAGAAGGGTTATGAGGTGTCTATTAATCACACTTTTAAAATTTTTCTATATTTTATGTGATGCTTTGACATGTTGGGGTCTCCTGGAGAGACTGCCCCTCACAGGGCTAGCTAATTCTTGGAAAGAATAAACAGCTTGGCTGCAAAAATTGTCTTTCCATGCAAACCAGGCAATCCAAAGCCCATACCCTCAACCATTTCCTTTATCAAACTCTTATGCACCAAACCAAGATTCCCCTGCCAGATACTGGACAGCTAGTGATACCTCTGCAGCTCAGAGCCTGCTAAGATGATTCTAACCAGCAAATCCTAAGATGCTTACCCTGCTCCTTCCTTCCTTCCTGCAGAAATCACAACAAAGGCTTTGCCTGTGCTTCCCCCTCCTTCTGCCTCCTGATCAACCTGGAGCTTTTCTCTGTGGCCCTGCATGGTGAGCCAGGCCTCCTGTTTCTAGGGATCTACGAGGAAAGAATTCTTTCTTCCTAATGGTAATTTCCATGTCTGTATGTCTTACCAGATTGGATTAAAACAAATTCTGGGTGCATTTTAACACAAGCTGTCTATAGAAGAACAGGTGAGGGGCTAAATGTTTCATCACTAATAGTTTGAATTTTCATGTCCACGTGCTCTGTGGTTAAGAGAAAACCTCACCAGGAAAGACAGTCAGACTCAGGACTGGCTCCAAGAGCAGTTATCTCTGTGGGCCACAGACATAAACGTGAGTGCCTGGTGGAGTGTGCTGTGGGCACAGCCAGCCAGACCCTTTATCTTTGTTGATGTTACAAAGCAAGCACCACATTTTAGAAAGTGCCAGAAAGAAGCTGAGTATAGTTCTATAAGCAGTGCAGGGGCCATGACTTCTGAAAGGCAAGAGACAGATTCTCTCTTAATAAGAGCTAAAGATAGCAGGAAGACACAGTTTTCATTTCTACCTGGAGCCAATCTCATTAGGTGGACCAATTTAGGAACAACACAATACAATCTCAGGCTTTGGTGACAATGAGTGCGTTAGGCTTGGTGCTGCTGCCGCAGTTAATCAGCTTCCCCAAAGGTTTAAAGAGGGAGTGCAGGGGAAGCTTGCTCAATGCAGGGAAAGAACACCTTTTCTAGTCTGCATAGTAAATTGCTTATGATCACTAAGATTATGGTTTCTCCTCTCTTTTATTTCCTCTACTCTTTTTCTTTTTTTTTTCTCTTTCTTTTTTTCTGTGGTTCTGGCAATTGAAACCATAGGAGTTCTACCACTGAGCTACACCTCCAGCCTTTTAAAAAACCTTCTATTTTGAAACAGGGTCTCCTAGGTTATCCAGTGCTGGCCTCAAGCTTGCAATCCTCCCATCTCAGCCTCCCAAGTATTTGAGATTCTAAACATGCGCCACCATACCCAGCTCTACTCCACCTTTCAAGTCATTTTGAGCTGATATTGAGTAGATACAGTTTTAATTTTAATTTTTGCTTTTATAGTCTATTTCTGATAAGCAATTGTATTTGCTCTCTAATAGGCTGGTGTGCCCCTGTAGGGCATCTCTACTAGAATAATAACTATTTTTCTTGGGGATTAAGAGCTCTAAAAGCCACCGTGCTTGGAAGCGAGGAATGTGTGGATTGGAGCAATTTGCAGAGTTTATATAGCCGTAGCTGGTGAACTGAAAGCCATCCTAAACTGAAAGATGAGTTGCCATTTAGGAGAGGATCTGGTAAAGATAGCCAAAGGTTTTATTGTCATTATGATGTAGAAGCGATCCCACATCTGTTTTCCTTTCTCTGCTTCTCAAAAGTATTATATATAAAAAAGAAGCCCTTAATAAAATGTTACTCTTTGAGGAGTTTTAACTGTTTCATTAACTTTTTCTTTTGTACCTTTGCTAAAGATTTGAAAACGGTAATTTTGGCATTTGCCTCCTCTGTGTTTTACTGTGGAATTTCTTAGTATTTGTCGTGCCGAGTCTAGACCTTTCCACGCTGTTCTCCATTGAATGGGTCTAATGAGAACAGAATGAGGGCTTTTTCAGGTTGAGGATGGCAAATGAACTCTCGGATTCTCTTCCGAGTTTTGTCCTCATACTCAAGGCTCTCATATTCCACTCCTCCCTTGGACCTCCCAGAAGCTCTGCCATCCATCATGGCCTCCTTCCTGTGCTCAGCTCCCCAGCCCTGGCTCAGATCGCCCCCAAAGCCCAGGTCTGCACCTGAGTTGTTTTGTACATGAGCATTTTAATGTCCCTAGAGCCTGGCTGGGTTTGGGAAGTGCCCACAGGGGATGCCTGACTTGTCCTTCACCCAGGAAACCTGGGGAGGAGGTGGGGCTGGGGTCCTGCCCCAGGACCATTTGCCAACCTCAAATACCAGTCTTCATCCTAGCATGAAGGAAACTACAGAAACACCCTTCAAACAGCAAACCAGGAACCACGGTAGCAGTCTGAGTGGACTGTGGACTTCAAAACAGGAAGAGGGAGCAATTCTGTCCTCCTTTGCACTTGGGAGGGGCTCACGAGAAGCTGCCAAGTTTGAGGGACAGGACAGTTCCACACCTAGAATATTGGGCCAGGAAAGAACTCTAGAATCAGAGCTGTGGTCTGCAATCAACTGCATCTGGGGGAAGCTGGGTGAATAAAGATCAACGGGTGTCTTGACTCAGAGACTTTAACAAGCTAACACTCATTGCAAAGGGGGTACAGAGCACAGGACTTTCCAAAGAACCTTAAATCATGTAATGATCTCTCTCTTTCTCTCTCTCTCTCCATACACACACACACATACATACACACACACACACACACACACACACACATATTTATAATATATTTAGTATATATTAGAGAATATATATGTGGAACACCCATAAAAACTTAAATTGAACAATAACTATACAACATATGGTAGCTTTGGAATAATATTTGAATATTTATTAGGCTCACAGAATTGGAAACTTGGGACTTAATGGGTTAAGAGGCTGTAGAATTGTGGAATGCTAGAATTGTATGGAACAATGTTTTCAATAACTAGTTATCGAGTGAGACCCCATCTGTCCCTACTACTACCAAATAACATGAATAATACCGTGGAGGATTTAGCATAATCCAGAATTGTGGACTGCCTGGGGAGAGAAGGTTAGATAAAATCCCCATGCAAGCCAGTCAAAATGGCCCATAATGGCCCAGGACTGGGAGGAAGGGGTCTCTGGAGACCAGCAGGCCCGAGACAAGGGTGCATGCATGTCGGGCACTCCTGGACCATGCACATGGATGCAACCACACATACCCTGCCAGGTGGCTGATGGACAGAAGTACCTCAGAGACCAGACTGGATTCTGGGAGGGACTGATCGCCCTCAGAGAAAGAGCAGAGAAATCAAGCACATCTGCTGTCACTTTGCAGACCACCAGGTCTCTGTTGTCTTTGAGTCAGGTGTGAAGCCCGTTATGAGCTCTTTCCAGGGAGAGAGGGAGGGCATGCCCCCTGAGGGAAGATGGCTGGTAGTCCTGGTCCCCAGCCTGGTGGCCTTGAGGAGCTTCCGAGTGAGTTTCTCTCAGCCTCCACTTCCTCATCTCTGGAAGGAGGGCACAACCCCCGCCCCCAACCAAGTTGTTTCCTGCAATAAACAAAGCAAGCACATTCATGGGTGAACTTCAGAAATGGAAAAGCATGGCTGGGCATGGTGGTGCATGCCTGGGGGATCCCAAGTTCACGGCCAGCCTCCGCAACCTCATGAGGCCCTCCACAACTTAGTGAAACCCTGTTTCAAAAAATAATAATAGCCGGGCGTGGTGGCACACGCTTGTAATCCCAGTACTTGGGAGGCGGAGACCGGAGGATCCAGGTTCACAGCCAGCCTCAGCTACTTAGTGAGGCCCTCCGCAACTTCGTGAGACCTGGTTTCAAAATAAAATATAAAAAAATAGGGCCGGCCGGGCGTGGTGGCGCACGCTTGTAATCCCAATACTTTGGGAGGCAGAGACTGGAGGATCCAGGTTCACGGCCAGCCTCATCTCTCTCTCTCTCTCTCTCTCTCTCTCTCTCCCTGTCTGTCTCTCTCTCTACTTAGTGAGACCCTCCGCAACTTCATGAGACCCGGTTTCAAAATAAAGTATAAAAAATAGGGCCGGGGGTGTAGCTCAGAGGTAGAATGCCCCTGGGTTCAATCCCCAGTACCACACACACAAAAAAATAATAATAAAATAAAAAAGGGCTGGGGGTAGTGTAGCTCAGAGGTAGAATGCTTCAGGGTTCTATCTCCAGTACCACAAAATACATACATACATACATACATAAATGGATAAATAAATAAACCAAAGAGCACTCTTTAGATGTTAGGGACCCATGGGAAATGTGTCTAGGGCAGAGCAGGTTGGGGGGCTGCTAAAGTGGCCAAATCGTGTTTTCATGCGACCTTGGCCCACCCTCGGGGGTCCTGCCACAGCGGTGGGGCACTGGAGGGCCCTGCACGGTTGGTAGGGCTCTGGTGATGTTCAGGTGGTTATTGTCCTTGGTGCATGCCACTCTTCACCACACAGTTCCTGCTGATCCTCCAACCCAGCATTCCTCAGGAAGGCAGAAGGATTCAGCTCCCAGGAGCTCAGTATTAGGGTCCCTGAGTAGGGAGTGACTTGGCCAATGGTTTTTCAACTTCAGTGCGTCCTGGCAAATGCCCATCGCTGGGCCCCACCTCCAGAATTTCTGACCCAGCAGGGATTTGCATTTCTTTTTCTTTCAGGGGCATTCTACCTCTGGGTTACAGCCCCAGCCCTTTTTATTTATTTATTTATTTTTAAACAGAGTCTCACTAAGTTGCTGAGACTGGCTTTGAACCTGCAATCCTCCTGTCTTAGCCTCTCAAGTACTAGGATTACAAGTATCCTTCCTTCTTTCCTTCCTTCCTTCCTTCCTTCCTTCCTTCCTTCCTCCCTTCCTTCCTTCCTTCCTTCCTTCCTTTTCTGTTTTGTTTCATTGTTGTTGCTGGGGATTAAACCCAGGGGCATTCCCTTCCTGAGCTATACCCCTGACCTTTTTCGTATTTTTAATTTAATTTTTTTTTTTGTGTGTGGTACTGGGGATTGAACCCAGGGGCATTCTACCTCCAGTTCTTTATATTTTTTGTTTTGAAACAGGGTCTCACTAAGTTGCTGAGGGTCTCATTAAGTTGCCGAGGCTGGTCTCTAACCTGCAATCCTGCTGTATCAACCTCCCAAGTACTGCGGTTACAAACGTGAGCCACCATGCCCGGCTTTATTTTTTATTTTTGAAACAAGGTCATGCTAAGTTGCTGAGGGTCTCGCTAAGTTGCTGAGGTTGGTCTTGAACTTACAATCCTCCCGTCTCAGCCTGGCAAGTACTGGCGTTACAGATGTGCCCCACTACACCCAGCTAGGATTTTGCATTTCTAACAAGTTCCAGGTGATACTGACTCTGTTGGTCCCAACACTGCCTGGAGTTGAGCAATCTGGGAAGCTTCAGGAGGCCCCACTTCAGGGACTAAAGACCAAAGCTGTCCACAGGCCTATTGCCCTCTGGAAGCTGCTTTCCTGCAAATCCCAGGGACTCACGTTTCTGCTAGTGCTGATGGGTCTGCTGACTGTCCCTGGGCCTTATGTGAAGACGGGGGAGCCCTTGCCCTTGGAGAGTCACTGTAGCGCAGCATGGTGGCGCCACCTTGTCTGCTTTTCTCAAAAGGTGCACGCACTTCCACTCTGGAAAGCTAGCCATGGTCCGGTGCCAGGTGCTGCTTTTTGACTTGGTCACTCTTGCTTCTGTAGGCCAAGAGCATTTTGCTGAGTGCCAGCTGCAGTTCTATGACCTGAAAAAGCCCTTTATCCAGCAGACAGGCTGGTGCGCAGGGGTGGTGACAGCTGGGTGATCTAGTAATTGCTCCAGTCACTGCTTCCTGCCCTCACCCCCAGCCCTCCCCACACACGTTGCCAAGTTACCTGCCCGGGCTTGCGTTGCTCACTATCCTGTCCTCACTGGCTGTTTGGTTCATCCTCAACCCTGGGCGCTCTCTCCACTCTGGGGTCACTGAGCACCCCTATCTCCTTCAGGCACTGCTTCCACATCACTGACCTCCCTGAAACACAGTCAGCCCTCTGCTGAATCCCAGATAACTTTTCCTCACCTCATTTCTCTATTTCCCACTCGGCATTATTCCCACTTGGCATTATTCCCTTTCTATACCCAAAGACCTGGGGCTCAATTTTCCTCCAGATTTGAGTTTCTGTGGATGGTATTAGGTCCTGTGACATTGCTTTATATGAAATAATAATTCTTATCCATCTCATACAGGTGCTCTTGGTCTAACTCCATGGCTTTGTTTCCTTGTCAAAAACTTAGAAACTTATGAAAACTTGATTTTTATGGACTCTTAACAGCTTTATTGAGATATAATCACACACCACACGGTTACCCAATTAAAGTACACAGTTCAATGGTTTTTAGTGTAGTCAAGGTCTGTATGACCATCACCACAGTCAATTTTAAAACATTTTCATCACCTCAACAAAACAAAAAACAAAAACCTGTGGCCTTATCTATCATCTCCTTATCCCACACCTTCCTGTGCCCCTAGCCCTAGGCAACCACTAGTCTGTTTTCTATATATTTAGATTTCCCTGTTTTGGGAATGAAATCACAATATATGCTTTTTTTGCGACTAGCTTCTTTCACTTAGCATAATGCTTTTAAGACTCATCCACATTATAGCGTGCCAGTGCTTCATTCCTTTTTACGGCTAACCAACATTGCACTGTGTGGGTCCACTGCATTTTGTTTATCCATTTACCCATCCATGGATATTTAGGTCGGCCATAAATAACCCATTAGTTATTAAGTTTTTATAGATTTTTTCATTCCGAAATTTATTTTATTATTTTTATATACGTTTATTGGTGCATTGTAGTCTCACATCATAATGTAGTTCAGAATGATAGTACAACACATGCACACAGCCCTTTAGTTTTTATAGATTTTTAAGAAACTGGAACTAGAGCTGGGGATATGGCTCAGTGGTAGAACTCTTGCCTGGCATGCTTGAGGCCCTGGATTTGCTCTCCAGCACAAGAGGGGGTAGGGAAGGATAGGCCTTTGCAACTGAGAATCCCAAGCCAAGGGCTCTGGGAGGTGGAGACAAAACCCAAGTTATCTGGCTTTCGGATTGCACACATCCTACTCCTGAGAAAATAATCTGTTAGAGAAACTTGTAGAAATTGACTAGGGTTTCCTGAAGCAGCTCTTGGTGTCATAAATGTTTTGGGTTTTCCTCTCTTCTTACAGCCATCAAAAGTGGTTGAGGGAAGCCAGGCATGGTGGCACACATCTGTAATCCCAGTACTTGGGAAGTTGAGACAGGAGGATTGCAGGTTTGAGGACAGCCTCAGCAACACAGTGAGACTCTCAGCAACCTAGTGAGACCTTGTTTTAAGACAAAAATAAAAATAAAAAAGGGCTGGGGGTGTAGCTCAGAGGTAGAATGCCCCTGAGTTCAATCCCCAAGACCACAAAAATAAAAAAAATGATTGAGGGAAGATAGAATTTTTGATGTGTCTTCTTTCTTGATACTGTACTCCTCCACATTGAAATCACAATAACCTGCTCAATAACTAATAGTTCTGTGATGAAACAGAATAAAGACCTAAGTACTACTGAGAATCATCTATTATCATGTAATGTTTCTTCATTAATTTGAATTTGCCAAAAAAAGTCTCCAAAATGGTTTTATGAAGACAAAGTGTATCTTGAATAGAGTCAGGCCTCCTCATACTGTGGCCTCTGGATCTGTTTCCCAAATGTGCCTCTCCCCTCCCAGATCTGCTCTGAACCTCACCACTTCTCCCCCATCCTGGGCCCTTTCCCTCCCCAATCCCCTTCGCCCTCCAGGAAATCTCAACGATTCTATTCAGAGATAAGGAAAATAGATCCTTTTGTCTCACAGACACTCAGGGACTCCTGGCTGAACTCATAATAGAGTTTCCGGAAGAAAGGAATAATTAATTAAAGATGAGAAACACGCTTCTTGAGGGGGAAATTGCATCGGAAAATTTTCCTTTTTCTCCCATCAGCCATGAGAAAACCAGGTCAGTGAGTCGCTGAAGTGACCCAGTTCACACCGAGCAGCTTGATGACACACAGGAAGGCAGCACCAGGTTATTTTGTATTAACGTGAAACCATATCCTTTAGAATGAAGAGGACAGAATCCATTCACACAGTACCCCAAAAGGATGACTAGCAAGAAATCCAAAAGTGTTAGTAGCTATTATATAGGAAGAAAAGAAATTGAAAATGGAATTGGACTTTAAAAACCCTGGGGACATTCAGGCATTCTGATTTGATTGGTTTGGGGTGAATTTAGAATTCACACTTCTAAAAAGTCTGGATAATGCTAAGGCTGACAGTTGGGGCCATGCAGAGAATTGATTTAGACGATTTCCCAGGCCTTGGGCTTTCCTTTATTATTCCTGACATTTTCCACTTTCTTAGAAACAATATATTAGGGAAAGCAAAAAACATGCCCCTTTCTTTGAATCAGCTCTATAAAATCATACATAAATACTTCCCCCAATACTTAACATTCAAAAGGGCCTCATTGCACACAAAAACCATTTTAAAAGAGCTGTTACCAAAATGTTTTGGCAGAACCAGCACCAACGGAATAATGTTGTGGCCTTGTCTGCAATTTGTATCTTTGTAAATAGGAGAGTTATTTGGATAGTACTAGTAAAAAATAAATAAAATAAACACCCCAGTCTCACTACTGTATTCCAAGCTGTGTACACTGATGAGTCTCCACTTATTTCTTCTGGCATCTTCCTTGGTACTCAAAGCGAGTGGGAATTAAGTGAGGAATTGGGGTGTGTGGTTCAGGAGAGTTGGGGAGGGAGATACTCCTTTTTTTTTGTGGTACCGGGGATTGAACCCAGGGGCGTTCTACCTCCGTGTTACACCCCCGGCCCTATTTTTTTATACTTTATATTTGAAACCAGGTCTCACGAAGTTGCGGAGGGCCTCACTAGGTAGAGAGAGAGAGAGAGAGAGAGAGAGAGAGAGAGAGAGAGGGAGAGAGAGAGAGGGAGAGAGAGAGAGAGAGAGAGCGAGCGCTGAGGCTGGCCACGAACCCGGATCCTCCGGTCTCCGCCTCCCAAAGTACTGGGATTACTGGGATTACAAGCGTGCGCCACCACGCTTTTTTTTTAAAAAAATTCTAGTTTATTGGATATTTCCTCTCCCCAACCCAACTACCTTGGAAAAGACTGTATTTGTAGCCAGCACTGGAAGAACCGTTATTTCTATTAAGACTCAGAAACCGTAGCTTTTCTTCTTAGTCATTTGTTTATTCATTCAAAGAAGATACAGGGATAGGAGAACCTAGAGAAAGGATATGTTCCCATTTTCCTTCGCGGTGGTAGCAATATGAGGTCCTGGGTGCACAAAGTCCCCAGTGCAGGCAGCTCATGGGAGGGCGTTTTTGGTTTCCTGGCCAATGGGCAGAAATATACTACATATAACCTTAGCAAAAAAAAGAAGCATTTTACCCTATTCAAACACAGCTTCACAGAAGGAAAGCCATGACCTGCATTGTAGTAGGAAAAGTGAAAATATGATGAATTCCACCCACCTCCTCACCCTTGGTGACCCGCCAGCACAGGACGGTCCTTAGGCAAGTCTGCGCGGTCACGCTGACTCTGATGGGGACCTCACTGCATTCCCACTTCCCAAAGCAGCTGCCAGTGCTTCAGGAGCAGGCCTCACCTTTGAGGGGAGCTGGAGGCGGGGGAGGCTTTGTTGGGGATGCAGCTGTCACATCCTATTAGTGCATGGGTGGGTCTCACCGGGTACAGGAGGTATGTCATTTATAGACAAATTGCATAATTAAGCTTGATAGAATTTTGACGCTTTCTTGGCATGTAATTTGTTCGTCAAGTAAAAAACCTTTAGGAAGCGGGTCACATGGAATTTGGAACTCCAAAGTTCTCACAAGTCGAATCAGAACTCCAGAACTCATTTGGCTTAGAGCCATCAGAAAGGTTTCTGGAAAGACCTGTTTGCCTTTGACTTCTGGCCTCATACCTCAAGGTTTGAATGGGGAAAAAAATGAAGATGAAGACAGATTTTTCCCCCAAATTGTTTGAAAATACGGACCATATGCATTGACTTTAGTTTTTCACTGTTCATTATCTCCTAAAAAGTCAGTTTTATTTTATTATGTTATTTTCATCACTTTTCTTTTGCTACGATATTTCACTGCAATTGTCATATGTCAGTTACATCATAGGTTGAAGCTACATAAACAGTCACTTTAAAAAGTCATTTTTAGCTGGGCGTGGTGGCGCACGCTTGTAATCCCAGTACTTGGGAGGCTGAGACTGGAGGATCTGGGTTCACGGCCAGGCTCAGCTACTTAGTGAGGCCTCTGCAACTTAGCAAGACCCTGTTTCAAAATAAAGAATAAAAAATAGGGCTGGGGGTATAGCCTGGAGGTAGAATGTCCCTGGGTTCAATCCCCAGTTCCACAAAAAAAAGGCATTTTTATTGTGAAGTATAACTTACATATGGAAAAGCACACCAAACACAACTAAATAACCCAAAGGATGGCAGTGAAGTGAATCCCAGCATATCCACCACTGGCTGAGACTTTTGGACTTTGTTGCATAAAGGGACTCGAACAATGTGTCTGGCTTCTTGGTTTCTGGCTTCTTTCATGCAACACTATGTGTGTGAGACTCATCTGTATTGTTGCACGTAGTAGTAGTAATTTTGTCATTTTCATTGCTGTGTAGAATTCCGTTGTATGACTAGCCCTGATGTATCCATGCTACTGTTGATAGGCAGTACAGTTACTTCTACCTCGTCACTATTACAAGCAGTGCTGCTGCGAACCTTTTTTCATCATCTGCGTATCTGGAGCCTTTGATAGAATTACAATGCCTGGGCTCCACCTTGGAAAATTCGATTCTATGGAAATGAAAATGGCTGAGGTACAGGAGTAGATATGTTCAACTTCAGTAGATTATGCCAAATTGTTTTTAAAAAATGACAATCACTCAACGAGGTAGCTATATTTAGGATCTCTGATGTCTTTTATTACTAATCATGCCGTCATAGGCTCTCCACCTCCAGGTGACCCCTGATAACATATCTCAAGGTATGTATTAAAATTCTTGTCCTGTAAGAAGACTCAGCTCTGTTTCTAATCATAGGCTTTTAGAAATGTCTCCAAAAGAATTTGTTGGAAGGGCTTTGTCACAATAAGCAACCAGAAAAATAATATATATTATACATATAATATATAATATATAATATATAATATACTATATGTATAAAATTTGGTATTTACCTGCTATTAAAATATTTCTCACTGTTTTATCTAGAACTTTGCCATAAGCAAATATATATGATACATATAATATATAATTTGATACTTCACCTGCTATTAAAAATGTTTCTCACTGGTTTTTCTAAAACTTTGCCATAAACAAATTCATATTTCTCTATAGGCTGATGAGCAAAGAGAAATCCAGTTTTGAATTGCAACAGACTTAGGGTAGAAAAAGCACAGATTTCTGACAACATGGTGTCCACTGTGTGGACTACTGCACTGGGTGCTAACTAAGCATTTATGTACATTTTATCAGAACCAAGGATTTGGGGATGAGAAGCAGTTCTGGGCACACCTGGTCCTTGTGAGAGCTGTCACCCATGTGGGGAGACGAAAAGAGAAGTCTAGTCTCTCCCAAGCCCTTTCCCAGCAGATGCAGATGTTAATATTGGCAGTAGCCAAAAAGGTCCACCCCCTTCACGCACACATCCCCACTATAGGGGCAGTTCCAACTGTATGCTAACTTCAACAAGAAAAGCCAATACCACCACCTCTGAGTTTTCAGGTAAGTTGTGCTTCCTCTGCTTCTGCATCATTTTGGATGAATGTTTGTGTCATGTGCGGTACCAGCGATCTTTCAGTAACAGCAGCACTTGCCACTTCCACGTGAGCTCTTGGTGTATGACTGTGTGTGCCAACCTTCCAGCTGGCATTTTAACTTGAGACTGTACACCAGCCAAGGTGGAGAAGAAACCCAAAAGCAGCATGCCAAGACAGAGGAGGAGGAGAAGGAGGAGGAGGGAAGGAGGACTTGTCAAGTGGTGAAAGGACACACCCAGACACTTTCAACAAATCAGCATACTGACCATGTGACCCCAAAGCTGGGTATGACCATGGAGGGCTCTGCTCCTGCCCTGGGAAAAGTGCCTAGTGATCAGGTTGTTAAAAACATCCTAGTGTATGTAAAGCCCACACCGCTGTCATACATAAATTAATTGAGCTCCCACCATCTCAAAAGAGAAGGTTAATAAAGTTCCCCAAAATAGGTTGTCAAACTAAAGAACTGCTTTTAAATATTTAGCAAACTCCCTTTGGGCTGGAGTGGTATAGAGTAAAATCATCTGGCAGTGCATATGCACAGCTTCGGGAGACAGCTTCCCGCAGCTTTCAGAGAGCAGGCTCTGGAGTTGGCTGCCTGCACTGAGCCCCAGCATCATCAGTTCCTCGTGTGGGTGACTTTAGCTACTTTTTGCCTCAGTTTCCTGAGCAATATCAGCTTTATAGGGCTGCTGTGGCCACTGAATGGTAATACTAATGCCTAGCACATCCATAGGTGCTCAGTGTGAACTACTGATGCTCAATGTGAGAGCAAGCCTGCTGGCGGCACTAAGGGATGGCTTTTCAGAGCTACTCAGTCTGGGATCCTCAGAATCAAGTTCTTGTTGAGAGAGCTGGGCTCAGGGAGCCTGTGAGTAGTTGACTATCTTCTGGCATCTTATTGAGACTCTCCCAAATACCCAGTGGCTTCTTGGATGATTATCCCTGTGACTTCCTGCTGGAAGACCACTAGGAATGTGGACAACACCCATTCCTCAAGTGTAGTTAGGCTGGTAACCTCTTACCACTCAGGAAAAGAACCCCAACCATCTTTACTCAGCACCAGAAGGGTGTCTCCTCTTCCTCTTTAATTTCTATAATTTCAAAAATTTCTTCTTGCTGTGCTATACAACTTGCTACTTGTCCATTTACTTAAAAATATTTATTGGGCCGGGAGTGGTGGCGCACGCTTGTAATCCCAGTACTTTTGGAGGCGGAGACCGGAGGATCCGGGTTCGCAGCCAGCCTCAGCTCTCTCTCTCTCTCTTTGTGTCTCTGTCTCTGTCTCTGTCTCTGTCTCTCTCTCTACTTAGTGAGGCCCTCCGCAACTTCGTGAGACCCGGTTTCAAAATAAAGTATAAAAAAATAGGGCCGGGGGTGTAGTGCGGAGGTAGAACGCCCCTGGGTTCAATCCTCAGTACCGCAAAAAAAAAAATATATTTATTGGGCATCAACAATGTTGTCCAAGCTCTGAAGATGTCTTGGTGGGTTTTGCATTCTTGTGAAGAAGACAAGTACAACCCCAGTTAACAAATAAAATAATAGTAAATGGTGAGAGATATCCCACTATGAAGGACTCCAGCAAGGGATGAGAGAGGGATTCACAAGAGAGGAGATGGGAGGGGATGTTAATTTGGATGGATGGCCAGAAGTGGCTGTCCAGAAGAGGTGACATTAGTGCTCAGATCCCTCCTAACAAGAGAAGTGGCAGCTGTGCACATGAGTCAGAAGGGGCCTTTAGACATAGGGTCCCCTAGACAGAGGGGCCCAAGTAGCAAAGGTCCTGCAGTGGGAGCAAACTGAGACCCAGGAAGAGCTGAAGGGACAGTGAGGTGGGGGCAGAGTGAGCAGGGAGAGGGTGGTAGGAGATGAGGCTGGAGAGTGGACGGGGCAGATGTGTGGGGCCTCATAGCCACAGAAAGGAGAGGGATGCAGCGCAGGCAAGCTGTTTGGCTCCTCTGGCTGGGAGCATGCTCTATGTGTCTTTAAATATCCTGATCCTTCACACCCATGGGAAAACTGGTCCATCACTTATCAAAATGCCATGGGTATAGAAGATAAAATAAAAAGTTGCTGAATATGATGGCAACCTCTGGTGGTTTGGGTCTATAGTAAAGGGTGAACTAGTGAGAAGACTTGAAAAATGGGAGCAGGTAGAACTCCCAGCTGACAATTCATCTTTGCACTCGGTTTTACATTTGGAAGTTTCTTTTTCATGAAGGTAAATACTGGATCTTGTTTAATGCAAGACATCATTTCCTGAGAAAGCCCTATGTAGATTAATTTTAATTTATGTACAGTAGGGAGGCTGGAAGATTTAAGAAATCCCACTTTGAATTGTTTTCTATAACATAGACCTATTATAAAATGTGAACAATAAATCCTTCAACATTCAAATACAAGTTATATCTTCATACATGTCCAATGCATGACCTGAGCCCAGCATCCCTGGGCTGCCCAACTGAGCAATTGGTTGTTAATATTCTCCACCTGAACATGACTCTTCTTGACCAAGGATGGGAGGAAATTGCTGCATTTCATAGCAAAAAGCTAACAATAAAGAGGGAACCTTTACTTATCACCACATAGGGAAGGAAGCTAGGTTTTATTTTTTTTTATTTATTTATTTTTTTTTTTGCGGTTCCGGGGATTGAACGCAGGGGCGTTCTACCTCCGCGCTACACCCCCGGCCCTACTTTTTATACTTTATTTTGAAACTGGGTCTCACGAAGTTGCGGAGGGCCTCACTAGGTAGAGAGAGAGAGAGAGAGAGAGAGAGAGAGAGCGCTGAGGCTGGCTGCGAACCCGGATCCTCCAGTCTCCGCCTCCCAAAGTACTGGGATTACAAGCGTGCACCACCACGCCCGGCCTAGGTTTTAAAAATATTGTATATTGGGCACCTACAGGCATTGTATCAAATACATCATATACTACATTCCTTTTCTGTTTTTTTTCCCCTTTGTACTGGGGATTATACTCAGAGCCATTCTTCCTCTGGGCTACACCCCCAGCCCTATTTTATTTTTTATTTTGAAACAGGGTCTCACTAAGTTGCTGAGGCTGGCCTTAAACCTGCGATCCTCCTGTCTCAGCCTCTCAAGTACTGGGATTACAGGCATGTACCAGTGTGCCCAGCTTAAATACGACATTCTTTATTCATTTACTATGTAAGAGATGAGGGCACTGGTACTCAGAGAGATGGTTGTTGTTTAAACCACAGTAACTACCAGGATGTGAACCAGAGTTTTCTTCAACTTTGCTCCTGCTGGGGAGCTCTCACAGATAACATTTGCATCGCTACACTAGCCTAGGGGTAGAATGACTTCACTTTTACTATTTTGGCACAAGCATGAGCACACACTCATGGTGCACAATAGAGTAGACTAGAATATGTAAAGACAGCTATGCTGTGGGCTAGGAATGACAAAGGGAAATGGACACAGAGAGGATGATATAGTTATTTGATATTTAGTCTTATAAAATACAGCTTGCTCGTCTTCAATGTATGGCTCTCCTATGTCAGTGATTTCTACCCAGAAGAGCTTTATGAAAAGACATATATGCATGCCACCCTAAGAGATTAGATCATGGGACTGGGATGAGGCCTGGCAATTTACATGTTTAAAAAGTGCTCACCAAGGATTAGGAGATGCAGCCAGGTTTACAAATACAGTGCCTTGCTTCTTGGCCCCCAGCCCATCTCGCTAAGGCATATGCCAGTTTTCCTCTATTACTTAAACCTTATTCAAAGAGTTTTGGACCCCTAGAATCCCTGACTCAAGGGAAAAAAAAAGAGTTTCTCAAAAAATAATTCCATCAATACTTTGTTGATAAGGGCATTTTTTTCTCCTTCAAGGGAAATAGCATCCATCCATCAGCCCTAACCAGGTAATATTCATTTCAGTACATTGCAATCAACCTAACATTCAAACAGGAGATAGACTTTGAGGAGTGAGACTAAGCCATCAGTGTCATGGTAACCGAAGTCCAGGACAACCCAACCTCCTCCCTGGCTCCACTCACTAGCGTCCTGCTATTTGTTTCTGAGGTGGGTAAAGTAGTGTGTCGATGTGTCATTGAGTTTTGATATAGCAGGATCAACATTTTAATATCTGTTTTCCTTAGATAATGTAACCAAAGCCCTTGTTCAACCCTTTGTTTTGGAATAAGACAAATGCAGGTCAGAAACTACTTATGAATTTCAAAACCTCTCTCAGACCATGTCTCCCTGTATAGAATAGGGATGGAAAATACCCAGCCCAAAGGGTTAAAGATTAAATGAGATTGTATCTCTAAAGCACTGGCTTTTAAACTTGGGTGCACTCTGGAATCATCATTTAAAAAGTACTGATGTCCAGATTCTGCCCTGAGGAATTCTGGTTGAATTGGTCTAAAGTTTGAGCTGGGCATCAGGAGCTTTCAGAGGTCTCCAGGTGATCATAAGATGCAGCCTAAAGCACCTGACTGGTTCCAGGACCCGTTAAGTGGACAATCAAGGAAGCCAATAGGAAGGGCTTGGGGGCAGGACTGATGTTCAATGCCTCACAAATAAGTTGGACAATTATCTCTGGTCTGCATGCTTAAAACTAATTTTCTAGGCTGTTCCAAATGGCTTTTGAGGGATCTTTGTTCATCAGTGACCATATTCACCAACTTTTCATCGCTCCCATTGGTCAATCTGTTAAATGTTACTCAAAACTCAGTGAATAAGAATTGGTCTCAGTGGTAGGGCAAATTACAGGCATCAGAGGTACAGTGAAGGGACAAGGACTTAGGCATCCTTGAATTTTCTTTTTTTTTTTTTTTCGGTACCAGGGATTGAACCCAGGGGCGTTCTACCTCCGCACTACACCCCCGGCCCTATTTTTTATACTTTATTTTGAAACCAGGTCTCACGAAGTTGTGGAGGGGCTCACTAAGGAGAGAGAGAGAGAGAGAAAGAGAGAGAGAGAGAGAGAGACAGGGAGAGAGAGAGAGAGAGAGAGAGAGAGAGAGAGAAGAGAGAGAGAGCTGAGGCTGGCCGCTAACCCAGATCCTCCGGTCTCCGCCTCCCAAAGTAATGGGATTACAAGCGTGTGCCACCACGCCCGGTGTTTGAATTTTCAACCTACCTAGTGCCTGGCACTGATTGCTGTTTGGTCATGTTGAATGAAAAAACATGTGGTTATAATTCCTTTTTCCAGGTTAGTTTGGATTGAAATGAATTTGCATGGTTCCCCCTGGTCCTGGAGTCCCTCAGATGGAGCAGTTGTGCCTGGATGTGCCTGGCTGCTGTATTACCCAGGAGGTCAAGCTCCAATTGCCTGCAGGTTAAAAGGAGAATTTTGGCCAAGTGGGATTTGATCTTCAGACTGATTATAAGTGGATATAATGGGGCAATATTTCTGCTCAAATAGGACATTTTTTTCTCCAATTTTTGAGCCTTTGAATGGTCAATGTCATCTTTGGTGATTTGGCTCCTTTTTGCTCAGGTTTAGCAAGGAAATGGCTTCCTACTTTTTTGATTCTGAGGTGTTTAAATTAAGGATGGAGGATGAGATGACAAAGGGGGATGCAGAACGTCTCCAGCAGAACATGCCTTTCTATCCACGAGTATGGGAACACCTGAATTTATGTGTGCAAACATACAAGGAATGAGCCCCGTTTCCACGACCTCAAACACTCTGAGGAATCATGACATGAGAATTTGAAGTGGATGTTGAAGGAGAAAAGCAAAATTACTTACTGGGGTAGCTTTTCTGATCTTAATCACATTTTGATCAAAAGCAAATCTAACATTCTGTATATAAATAGGAAACCTGCTCATCACGAGCTTGAGTGATGTGAGCAACCGAACAAAAGGGTCTCATGACAAGGTGTTTGCCTTTTTTTATGCAAATGTAAAATACATATTCATGGAGCTTTATTTTAGGGAGAGAAATCTTAAATGGCAAAACTATTTAAGTTTTATTTCACATGTGCACAAATATCTTAAATCCTGTTGGGAACAAGGTAAGGGTATAATTATACATTTTTAAATGTGCAGGTGTAGGTGTACTTATACATACATGCCCATTTTCACCAAGGATCAGACATTGAATCATGGTCAGTTCTCACCCAATGAGGGGACTTATGACTTGGAAAATCACGGAATTATTATTATATAGAAATCTCATACTTGTTTACCTAAGAATGTCTTGGATCTAATACATCAAAATGGCAGGTGGGCTGAGGCTGCCCAGCTAAGCTGGTAATTAGTCTTGTTTCCTTCCAACTGTCTTCAACACAAATAGCTCTCCCTTTTTCCTTTTTATTATGGAAAATATCAGAATACCAAAAGTGGATGGAAGACTATAACAAATCTCTGTGTTATCACCCAGCTTCAGCAGTTATAAATTTATGGTCTATTTGGTTTCATCCATAATAAACCATCTCTACTCGATTAACTCAAAATAAATCCCAGATGTAATACTATTTTATTAAAGCATTTTGCTTTTTAAGCAAACATTGAAATAACCAACTGTTTGTAAATCAAAAGTATTAGCTAATTCCTATCCATTTATAAACTGTTGGATTGACCCAATTCAATTACCAGAGGAATCAACATGAATTGTTTGTCTGAATTCAATTTCTTTTTCTAAGTTTGTATAATTAAATACCATTGCTGTCCATAAAGTAGCAAGATGCCAAACCAGATTTCAATTAGAAAATGTTAAGTACTAACCTTAATCTTTTGGGTGCAACTCCCAAGAAATGGGGCTTGCAATCCACATATTTGTGAGCAACTCCAGGTCTCCGTTATCTCACAAGACACATTCGAACCTCTGTGTCTGAAAGTTCAGGTTTTTACCTGTTGCTTTTGATGTTTGTGATTTATGGAATGTGAAAATTGTTATCTCAGGGTTTTGAGGCAAGATTATGGGAGAAAAATTAGGATAATTAGAAAATATTTGTGAAGCCTTTGTAAGTTTTGCTGGGTGTTGAATATATTACACTGCATTTCTCATCTGAAAATGTTTTTGATCTTTTCAATATAACAAAGGAAGGCTTCAAAATATAATTCATCTCTCGAATTGCAGTTGTAAATGTTGATTGTGCCTTTAAAAAATCTTTTTGCACTGCTTAAATACCTTTAGAACTATCTAGTCATTGCTGTGATTTAATTAAAATAGAATGCAGAGGGAAAGAGATCATTAATTCTCATTAATTTGGGCAAACTGAGGCAGATGGTTTGAATTTTAAATATGTTTAAAGAAATACTTTTTTATTTTTTGCTATTTTCAGCTCCACAAGATAAGCTGATACTGAGATTTTTCACATAAAGAGTAATGAACAGAAAATACATATTTGAGTAGCTTCTGTCTGCACAGAAGAATTTCAAAGGTTTTATTTACATTTTTTTGGATAATCAGATGACATATATCTCTCTAAAGTCTTATTTATGTTATTAGCTTGCTTGCCAAACCCTTTCGCTTTACATTACACAAAGGCACAATTTTAGTCAGTTCAGTTGGGATAGAATTGTCAAAAATTTAGAATGCATAGAATGCAAATTAATGAAAATTTAGTTTAAAAAAAATCATACCTACCTGGATAGCAGAGAGTAAGTAATTTAGGGAAGCCAAGTACTGGATGGTTAAGTCTTTTTATCTTTACAAGCAGAGAAGGAAAAGTGTTTTTTCTTAATTTTTATGAAACTCCTTTTAAAGCAACCCCAATACTTCCCTGTATCTTTAAAGTAGAATAGACCAACATTGTTTTAGGAGATTCAAAGCAAACTTTATGAATAATAATTATTTAACTTATTTGGAGGATCCTCAAGAGACATGGAGGATTCTCAAGGGGCATGGGGTATTTTTTATCTACTGAAATCAAGTCTCAGAAAGTGTGCTCTGTGTGTGCGTATGTGTGCGTATGTGTGTGTGTGTGTGTGTGTGTGTGTGTGTGTGTGTGTGTGTGTATGCAGGTGCATGCGTATGCCTGTGTGTGCACATTAATATTCCTACATACTCCTTAGTCTCTAGCCTTTCACTGTTGCTGTGGTCATTGTATTCACCTATAATAAAATACTTCATGAGTTCTGGCTTCTACCTTTGTACTTTTATCAGCTTCTATCTCCTTGGGCAATCAGTTAATTACATTTATTAGAAATAGGTCTAAAGTAAACCAGGAGTGGTGGCGCATGCTTGTAATCCCAATACTTGGGAGGCTGAGACAGGAGGATCACAGATTCGTGGCTAGCCTCAGCAACTTTGTGAGGCCCTCTACAACTTAGTGAGACCTTGTTTAAAAAAAAAAATAGGGCTGGGGGTGTAGCTTGGAGGCAGAATGCCCCGGGTTCAATCACCAGTAACACACCCACACACACACACACACACACACACACACACACACACACGAGGTCTAAAGTAAAAGCACTGTGGCTCTGTGTGAACCTCCCAAGCTCTGCTGGGAGTGGAATGCGGGATGCTAAGTG
>PVJS01004989.1:0-66303 GCA_004027185.1 Glis glis
CTAGTTAGTGAGGCCCTCCGCAACTTCGTGAGACCCAGTTTCAAAATAAAGTATAAAAAATAGGGCCTGGGGTGTAGCGCGGAGGTAGAACGCCCCTGGGTTCAATCCCCGGTACCGCAAAAAAAAAAATTTATTTCATTTTGAAAAATAATCTGGAGGACCTACATTTTAATATTGTGAGGATAAAGCATTAAAATAGGTAGTCCTTATCCCTTAAATTTAATATGAATTATTCAGAATTTGATGGTTATAAATTTCAATATAAATTGACTATTAGGGATACCAATGCCTCTGTCTATATTGGTGGTCTTTCCCTACATAAATAGACCAAACAGGACAAGAGAATGAATACATAGTCTCCAAAGAAGTAGAAGTACATTAAGGTGTTACCATGGGGTAGACATTGGTAGATTTTGAAAGATATTTTTCTTCTGATTTTGTATTTTTCTTTATTCCTGAATTTGACATTGAATTTCAGTCCAACAAAAACTAGGCCAAAAAGGGATACTTTGTCCTTTTTTTCATAATGAAGCAGATCAATTGAAAACAAAATAGAAATCATTTTTAAAATGATAAAACCTAATGTTCTTCCAATAATTACACAGGAAAAAATAGAGACTGTGAAATCAAAAATTATAATCATTGTGTAATTTGGCTTGGAGAATATAAATTTTTTTAGTATTTTATATTACCCACATTTTAGAATAGCAAGAACACCAGAAATGTCCCCTAAAACAGAGAAAGGCTCTCTTTAGTCTTCTTTGATTAGTCAAAGAAGTAGAATTTAAAACAAGTTACTTAAGATTGGGAGCATGCCTTAAAACTTAATGATTGTATACATCTATGTGTGTCTGTGTATAAACATGAAATATATTTTACAAACACACCTATCATATATTGTTAAAATTAAAGGCAGAATTGAACTAATATATGTAACAGAGAAAAATAATGAATTTACTGAACTTGTTTCATGTTTCCACATTGATAGTCATGTAAGTTTCTTTGTGTTTACATTTTTTACTCCATTGTGTTTTTTTTAGAAATGAATGTAAAATATTACAAATCTATTTCCCCACAAGATCTGAAGTTTAGTATTTTTGCATTATGACAGTTAAGACTAGGATTTTAAGCTAGGATATGATTATATTTCCTATAAAACTAAAAATTTTGTTTCATAAATTTTAAAATAATTATTTTTGACTATGAGCATTAGCCCCAATTTAATATTTGACAGGATTCGTATCAGCTTGCTATAATAATAATAGTTTATTAGTCTTTCTGGTTATTAAAAAATCAAACATGCTTATAAAAGACTTTTAACAGACAGTTGCCTTTTTAAAATGATTACACTTGCACATGCAAATAAAACCTGAAGTCAATAATAATCCTTGTAGCCCTATGGGAACTGATTCTGTTTACTGTCTATGTACCATTTTGCTACCAGTTACATCGAATTGCTTTAAAATAAATAACAATAAAATTATTTCTGATGATGAAAACTCTTGGTTTTTTTTTTTGGCCAAAACTATAGTTCATAAAAATTGTTTTGAAACTATAAAACTGTTTTGTCATGCTTATATTTCAAATCTGAAAGAAAAATGAAGGTGATCTCATTGGAAAAGAGAGTAATAAATAAACTGCTGTTGGATTACTTCCAACATACATAACAGATTCTGAGTAGTTATTGTACCATGACAAGAAAAGGGAGGAAGGAAGGGACTAGAAGGGTAGAGACAGAAAGGAGAAAAATGAACCGTGGGGAGAAAGAAAAGAAGAAAAGAAAAGGGAGGGGAACCTATGTAGGTGCCAAATACAAAAAATAATTTATAAAGCAGAGGAATAATGTCCCAACATGCTAATTTATGGTCCAGAAAATCACTGATTAAGGCAAAAAAATAGTTTTAAAGGCAAAAATATACTTCCAGTTCCAGGCAAATGGAGTAGAAAACATTTCTCCTTATTCCTCCTGCTAAGGTCCCCCTGAGTCCCTAAGCATATTTAACACAGACATAAAAGATTCTTAACAGTGGACTAAAGAAGAAAAACTGAGTACAGAACTGATACTAGAGGAACAGCATGGTGGGGAGTCCCACCGGACTTCTTTTTGCCCCCCATATATCCTGATCTGGATTTTGAATAAAAACACCAGTGGGCACGGACAGAGAAGTCCCCAGTAAAGCCTTCTCTCTCTCCAAAATGATGACCCTTCAGCACAAGCAGAAGTAATACTTCTTTAGTGTGGGTGGGACTGCAGAGAAAGGATACTAGAAGGTGTAGTAGTCACTTCACCTCGTAGACAGAAGATCCCTCAGCATCCCATCAGATGGCTTTGTAGTGGAGTGCCTCCAGCAAGACACGTGCTCATAGACTTTAATTAGCACCCTAAAGGGAAGATTTCCCTCAAGTTCTGCCAGTGTAGCACCATAGTGACTTCTTTGCCATTCTGAGAACCCCAGCTGTGTCATCTCCAATGGGGTCGAGTTTTCAGACCTGGGTTCCTTTCCTGGAGCATGTTATCTTGAGCCTGAAGGTAATGGATGTTCCTTTTATCTCCTATTCCTCAATTATTTCCAAGTTCTCCTTACATTTTACCAACAAATCTGTTATAGGCAATAATTCTTTATATACAACATTCTCTGCACAAACCACTGTGCAATTTCCCTTTCTTAACTGAACCCTTGCTGATCTATGATGCACAAATCAACAGTTCTCTATATGACCAAATATTTTATAATGGTGATATCAAATTCTTAGGACTGCAAATCTGAGAGAGAAACTGGACAAATTCAACAAGTGTATAGCACCTGCTAGGGAACTTTTCTGACAGATGATGCACTCATCCTGTGGAGCTCTAAACCTTCTGGACTGGTTTTGATCTTCTCTCCTCATTTTCCATAGGAATGCTCTCCAGCTGTTTCATTTGAAACAGGCTAAGCTATAGTCAGGCCAGCTTTAATTACTTAGGTCAATCAAAGATTATAACAGATGATTCTTAAAAACAGTAAGTGGACTTATCATTGAACTCTACATACTATGTTGTTAGCCAAGAGAATTTTATTAATGAAACTGAAAGACATTTCAGTAGAAATAAAACAGTGGTTTATTTTTTAAAGATTCATAATACACGTCTTTCACAAACTGTACTATAGTCACATGCCAAAGAAATATATGGTTCCACAAAAAGATTTATATTTTCTCTCTTTTTCTTGTATCACATAAATGGAATAAATTTCATTCTAGTGAGAGCAGGCTAGTTATCTTTGTACTTGGAAATTAAGTACAATCTGGAAAAGAAGCATTCTAAATTTATAGATTGCCAATCCCTAAACCAGATGTGGTGTTGCACCCCTATAATTCCAGTACTTTGGAGGCTGAGACAGGGGGATCAAAGGTTCAAGAACAGCCTCAGTGAATTAGCGAGACTCAGCCACTTGTGAAGACCCTGTTTCAAAACAAAATAATTAAAAGGGTTGGAGGTGTAGCTCAGAGGTATAATGCCACTGAGCTCAACCTCAGTATCACAAAAAATAAAACAAAATACATTTCCAATCCCTGATCTGTAAGTCATTGATATTAATATAAACCGAGAAAGATCCAGTTAGTCCTTGGAATACAAATATTTTTTTTTTCTGGAAAATGTTCAATGTTCAAAAGAAAGGACCTCTGACATACTCTTATTATGAGACTGAAGTTGAGGTTTCTAAGTATACTGCATAGCTATACAGGCACAATTAAATTATATATCACATAAATCATAATTTTGGAAATATAAGTACTTATTGTTTTTCTCATTTCCAAAATTACATTAATTTGCATCCAATATAATGGATTACAATTGTTATTTGATAGCACAAAATGAGACCCTATACTATCTGTCCATCTATCACATAATCTCACAAAGAAATGTGCTTTGTGATATATATTAGGCAGGACAGGTTTGGCTACATATTACAATAATAATAGATAGCCACTGTTATCTCAAGTGGCTTACTATAATAAAAGTTCATTTCTATATGGAATAATGACTAATGCAGAAAATAATTGAAAGCTTTATAATAAAAGACTTTTAAAAATACATTCATTGGGACAATATTAATGTTTAAATCATTGGACTAACATAAATATAACAGAGATGTTTATTACCTTTACAGATAATTCAAACTTGAAATAAAAAATGTAAAAAATGATAACTGCTTGAATAATTAGTTTAACTATAGGTATTCCTGGGCCAATAAAGCTATGAATGATTTGATATTTGAAAAAGAAATATCATTTTTTAATGAAAACTAATTGATTTTTAATGTTTCTGGCAAAAGAACATGCTGCAAAAATTACTATGAAATGACTGACATTTACCCTGGAAAACATGTTGCTAAACATAATTAAGTAGCTGTGTTTGATTTATTATCACTAACTGAAGGAGGAAAGTTCTTTATTTTGAAGCGCTCATCATTATCCAAGTTAGTGTGAGCAATTCTCATTTCTCACTTTAGCCAAATTGAGATTTATCCTTGTACGAGACAAGTTGCAATTCAATTTAAATCCAGAGAAAGAATAATCAGTTACCTCTGAGTCACTGTTCAAAGACAAAAACCTAAGTTAGCCGGAGAGGACATGGTTCTTTGGTCACCTTGGAATATAAAATTTTCAGCACAGCCGGGCATGGTGGCGCACGCTTGTAATCCTAGTACTTGGGAGGCTGAGACAGGAGGATCACAGGTTCAAGGACAGCCTCAACAACTTAGTGAGATTCTCAGCAACCTAGTAAGACCTTATTTCCCAATAAGAAAAAAAAAATTGGTCTGGGGTGTAGCTCGGAGGTAGAATGCCTCTGGGTTCAATTCCCAGTACCACAAAAAAATTAAAAAATAAAATTTCAGCACACGTATTTTTATAATAAGAAACTTATTGAAAATGTTCTACCTGTTTACCAATATGTTGTGGTATCTATTTGTATTAAATTTAAATTCACTTATCCTTTTATAATGGAATATATTAATTTTATGATCTTGGAGAAATATCAGATTATGGTCAAAAATGCATTTATTCCATCAGTTTAAAAGGAAAATTTAAAAATAAAAAAACACCTGTAATCCTAGTGCTTAAGAAGCTGAGACAGGAGGACCACAGGCCTGAGGCTAGTCTCAGCAACTTAATGAGATTCTCAGCAACTTAGTGAGATCCTGTTTCAAAATAAAAAAATTAAATAGGGCTAGGGTTCTAGCTCAGAGGTAGAATGTCCCTGAGTTCAATCCCCAGTACTGGAAAAAAATCACTTAATAAAATGATTTTCTTCTGTTAAAATGTTATTTTGTGATTTGGGGGTTATGATCTCCTTCCTTTCTTGAGTTTTGCTGAAATTAGCCAACTATTAAAAGTACGTTATTAGTAACCTGCATGAGCAATGGTTTAGTATTTTGAAATAGTTCCTGTAATGTTTGTAAAGTTTTTCTTAAGCAGCCATTATTAAAAGATATTGACAAAATCTGCCCTCTGCCTCATAATTATTGGACTTTTGTAACAATTTTTCAGTATTAAAAGAATCAAGCTTCCCTGACATCTTTCAATATTCTCTGACTCCCTCTGTTTGTTTACTTCTTTATATAAAATAGCTACCAATTACCGAATTCATATAACCTTGAAATAACTTAGTGAAGCAATTTAATATCCTTTTTTATCATAGGTAGAAGCCAATTTTCATCTGGATCTGAAATCAATTTTTTCTTTGTAACATGCCCACTATCATCATAGAATAAACTGCAGGACACAGATGGTGACCAAGGGTAAGCAATTTGTTTTATATATGCCGTATTGACCACTTCTCTGCACATCATGTCTATTGCAATTATCACATCCTGCATCCTGCTCAGGGCACCGCATTCGCTTTCACAGAGGCAGCTACTTGGCCCTCAGGTGTCCAGAGCTAAATGGGGGCATTTGGATCACATGGAAAGGTGGTCGGTCACTGCGTATCAACTCCCGAATCTTGTGACTTCTTGTGACAGGAATGGTCCTCTGAAAGCAAAAAAAGATGAATCTGTGACTGTGTCCATTCCTTACCAGCCCAATGCAAAAGAATTGCTTAAAGTCCAAGAAGACGTTTCTCTTGGAGACTGGACTCACCCCAATTTGCCTTAAAGATCATGAAATCATTTTCCACAGTAACTGGGTAATGAGATTGAAAATGACTTTTGTAAGAGAAAATCACTGTTGATATGGACACACCCAATTTTATTTGGCAAAAATAACCAGTTATATGTGCTCATGATCTAAAAAAAATGGTTATCATGAAAGCCTTAGAAGCTCAGAAGTCGGTCCTTGTGGAAATTTTTTTAAATTTATTTGATGATGCCCATTGCTGTTGGTCACATGAATCAGGTTACCATCTTCTTCCAGGATATAAACACAAGACTATTCTTTCATACTAGCACATAGACAAAGCTCCTCAGATGTCCAAAGGGCAAATCTGAGGCCTGTGTATAATTGCCCTCTTCACTTTCGCTGGTCCCTCTATTTATCAATTCACTCATGGATCTGTCATTTCTACTGCTGAAAAGTCTTTCAAATCCTGTATTCTCACCACTGCCTTCCTAGACCGGGGTACTCAGATACTAGCTTATTCCTGAGCTATATGAATAAATCCTCCAAACCCAGTCTTTCCCTCCTCCATTTTATTTTTTATCAAATTACAGTCACAAATCTTCTTTAAATGCTAATATTTATTCTCAGTTAAAATTATTCAAAGGATTCTCATTACTCATAGAATAAGGACCAAAATAATAAGCAGGCCTAGTAATAGGCATGGTCTGATCTACGTGTTTACCTTCCATCTCATCTCTTTATTGTGTTTCATTTCTTCTGTGTTGCTTTCAGCTTCTCAAATATGCCACAGCTTTCCCAAGTGAAGATACACATATGTTATTGCTTCTGCCTTACACTATATTCCTCTTATCCTTGTCTATCTAATTTCTATTCACTCTGGCTACTCATTGAGTTATGCAAAATATCTACTGAAAACAGTCTCAAAAAATAATAAAAAGTACTTCTTGAAAAGTAGTGGTACTGGGGATTTAATCCAAGAGCAGTCTACCTCTGTACTACACCCCCTGCCCTATTTCATTTTTTATTTTTAAAACAGGGTCTCAGTAAGTTGCGGAGGGCCTCACTAAATTGCTGAGGTTGGCTGCAAACCTGGGATCCTCCTGTCTCAGCCTCCCAAGTACTGGGATTTCAAGCATGTACTTCCATGCATGGCTGAAAAAATGTACTTCTTAAAGGAAGATCTGACAATGTCTTTACTAATAATAAGTAAAAATTCCCTTTAATACTCATAATACCCTGTACTTTTTCACTGTCTCTTAACCTCTACTTGTACTTATGTTATTTTTAGTAGGATAGGGATCCAGTATTTTATTGAAAGAGAAGACACAAAAATTAAAATGTGGTTGCAAAATCTTCTCAGAGACAGAATATACTTTTTGTTTAGAAATATGCTCCTAGGCATCTTTTGCTGAAAAAGAAACTTCTAATGGAAACCACCTGAATGTGCTAAGTTATACAGGTGGTGGATGAAATAGAGTCTGTAATATTACAGAAGAGAGCTGTACAGTAGAAAGGGGAATCAAGTTCAGTAAGGAGGGTATTGAGGGATGGGAGGTCTCAGCAACATGTCTGTTATGCTTTGGATTTAGAATGTCTCCCTAGACCTCAGAGAGACAAAGCAGCCATGTGGAGGTGGAGGTTGGTTGCTAAGGAGGGGTCCCTAGAACGATGGCCTCAGAGATCCTCTACCCTTGCTATCTTTCTCTCTCTTACTTCTGACCTCCTTGATGTGAGAGTATGCATGTTCTCTCTCTCTCTCTCTCTCTCTCTGCCTCCTGCCACCATGCACTGAGCTCCACAAATGTAACCTGGCCTAACCTGGACTGAACCCCTGAAATCTTCAGAACTATGAGCAAATAAATTTTCCTTCCTCTAAATTGTGATGGTCAGGTGTTTGGGGTTACAGCAGTGAGATGCTGACTGAAACAACATCTCAGATTTCAGGTGAGGAAAATAGTGAGTAGAGGTAGCTTTAGCTAGAGGAATTTGCAGGGTCAGGGCGGTAAAGTGGCATTTTATGAAAGGGTTGATTAATTGTTTTAAAGATTTTCTGCTTTTTGTATTTCAAGGTGCCTGCTCCTTCCTCCCTTATCAGTCCCAATATTCAACAAATGTTGGAAGGATTTTCTCTAACTAGTATTTGGAGAATAAAGCAGTCTGCTTGGTATTCAATTAAAACAACCATGGCTCAAGGCGAAGGTGACAGTGATGGGAGAAACAGACAGTGTTAAAAGACCAGTCCGAGGTGCATGGCTCTGCATGAGACTTGAGACCACTGGATTTGCTTGTATTTAAAGGTAGTCATCAAAAGGCAAATAGAAGCTGGGCATGGTGGCACATGTCTGTAATCCCAGTACTTGAGAGGCTGAGACAGGATGACCACAGGTTCAAGACCAGCCTCAGCAATTTAGCGAACCCTGTTTCAAAATAAAATAAAATAATAATAATAATAATAATAATTAAAAAAAAGGTCTGGAGATGTAGCTCAGAGGTAAAATGCCCCTGAGTTCAACCTCCAGTGCCAAATAACAGTGAAAAAAGGGCAAATAGAGAAGCTTATATCTAAGATACATCTGTTTAATTTTTATCTTCAAGTTCCAGGTTATTAACAAAGGGAAGTATTTGTTGATTAAAAATAGACATTACCATACAAACTGTAGATACTATGACATACTTAATGATTCAGAAATTATTTCATGCAAACTATGTTTGCATGTTCTGTGAGCCCACATATTATTTTAAAAATGTGACTTTCTAGTTTCTTTTCTCATGTATGGGTGTATGTCAATCAGCACTGGTAGAATAGAAATGCATATAGGGGTAGTAATTGGGGAGAATAGGTAAGAACACCATTTTACTTTAAAATATTTTTCCCCAAAGACACAAACTACAGTCTATTTTTTATACTTTTATTGGTGCATTATAGTCTCACATTATAATGTAGTTCATAGTGATAGTGACATAGATGCACACAGCACTTGGCGGGCTTTTCCCCCAGGGTCCCTCCCCATTCACCCCCTTTCCGCATTCAGGATATTGAAATTGACATTGGTATTTTCACATATGTACATAATGTCAATGGAAGTGATTCCTTCCCCACTCAGACCACCTCCCTGACTCCACTGGAGTTTCTCCTCCATTATCTGAAGTCCCTCTTATATCCAAATTACACCCTAGCTTCCACATAGGAGAGAAAACATATGATCCTTCACTTTCTGTGACTGGTTAATCTCACTTAACATAATGTTCTCCAGATCCATTCATTTTCCTGCAAATGACATTATTTTGTTCTTCTTTATTGCTGAGTAGAATTCCATTGTGTATATATCCCATAATTTTGAATTAATAAATGGGATAACATTAAGCTAAAAAAGTTTTTGCTCATCAAAGGAAACCATTAAGAGTCTAAAGCAAGAGCCTACAGAATGGGAGAAGATCTTTGCCAACTATTCCTCTGATAGAGGACTAATATCTAGAATATACAAAAAAACTTAAAAGGCTTAACAATAGAACAACAAATAATCCAATCAAGAAATTGGCAATTGAACAAAATAGCACTTCACGATTGAAGAAATAAAAATGACCAGTAAATACATGAAAAAAAATCAATCAACATTATTAGCAATTAGGGAGATGCAAATCAAAACTACACTGAGATTCTATCTAACCCCAATCAGAATGGCAATCATCAAGAAGTCAAACAACAATAAATGCTGGTGAGAAGTGGGAAAATAGGAACTCTTCTACACTGTTGGTGGAATTGCAAATTAGTACAGCATCTATGGAGATTTGTATGGAGATTCCTCAGAAAAATTGGGAATGCATCCACCATATGATCCAGCTATATAGTAATATATGCATATCCATGTTTATAGCAGCACAATTCACAATAGCAAAATTATGGAACCAACCTAGGTGTCCATCAACAGGTGAATTGCAGCTTAGAGAACAAAGAAAAAACAGTCCACCCATTTTGATGCCAATATGTGGAAAGGAAAATGACTGAATTCAAATGTATTTGCTCAGTCCTAACATAAAAGAAATCACTAAAGTACATGTGTACAAGCAAGTAGACAAGGCAGAGGATGCAAATGTAATTAATTTACACACTTAATTGCTTTTTTGTGTGTGTTCTACTTCAATTTCTGCATGAGCTCATGAGATTTTTTTTTTAATTTATTTGAAGCCGGGTGTGGTGACGCATGCTTGTATCCCAGTACTTGGGAGGCTGAGACAGGAGAATCCAGGTTCAATGCCAGCCTCAGCTACTTAGTGACGCCCTCTGTAACTTAGTGAGACTCTGTTTCAAAATAAAGAATAAAAAATAGGGTTGGGGTTATAGCTTGGAGGTAGATTGCCCCTGGGTTCAATCCCCAGTACTGCAAAAAAAATTTTTTTGTGTGTATATAACTGACCACAGGAAAGGAAAGGATAAAAGCGCAGGTCATAAAGGTCAGGAAGTTTTTTTCATTATGTAAAAATGGGATAAAATAGGTCCTTTTTATTTTTTGCTACCTTGAGCTTTTATTCTCAAAATTTTAAATTCCCAGGACTTAAAGCTTGGATAGCTTGAATTCAATGCACATGAACACACTCTTCCCTGTAGTTCCATTTTGTGTATGTGTGTTTTGTGTGTGCAAATGTTTGAGTGGCATTTCAATATCTGCCCTTTCTATTATAATTTTCTTATTATTTGTAGAATTAGTGGGATGCAGTTCTCTGCCTCCACCATTCAATATGGAGGTAGAAATCCCTCGCTCTCCTAATTCCAGCAACCTATGCCTGCCCCCCTTAAGATTGCAATTAGGAGCTGAAAGAGTGGTTTGAACTGACATAGGATGATTTATGGAAGCAGTAGTGATGTTGTTTTGTGGCATTCAACAGAACAAAATGTCTAGTGGTGGATGTAGTATCCATCCATACAGTATTATTCTGGTTACATTTTTTTCTATCAGACTTCCTCACCGATTCCTTCCTGTTTTCCACATTTGCCTCTATCTTCCAGTTGATAGTGTAAACACCTTTATATATATATAAATTATTCTTGGTATGAAATAAATGTGGTTTGGTTGGTTTACACAAGTGTGGTGGATTGATTTTTGCAAAAATAGCCATAGTCATTTTCCTTTTACTATTCACATAATTGGGTGGTTCCCTCCTATACTGGGACTCCTCTCCTGTTAGCTGCTTTGACCAATGGGGCAATGGTAAGAGAGATGGAAGTAGAGTTCATGAAAAGTCTTGTGTGTTGGGACTTAGACTTCGTTGTTCCTTTTTAAAACTTCAAAACCACTGTGTGAGTAATCCTGGCCTTGCTGCTCTGATGGACGTGAAATCACATGAAAAGCAGAAAGTTATTGTAGTTAAGTCCAAACATCTTGTCAAACCAGTTACTGAGGAGGCTATCTGAGACCACCTGACATTAGTTAATTTTCCAAGGTACCACAAAAAACCACCTAAGACCACCCAAAACAACAAATCACTAGCTCTCCCACAGAATCAAAACATAATAAATGTTTCTTATTATTGGCTATAAAGTTTTGGGCTGATTTGTTACAAAAAAATAATAATGAATAATCAAGAATTTATTAATACTTCCTTTTACAAGAGAAAACCCAGAAAGATTTACTAATTTATTCATCCAGCTCCAAGCCCTGGATCTCTGGATGGTGTTCAGTCCTTCTCTAGTTTTTTTTTTCCCCCTCTGGTGCTAAAGTCACTAAACCAGAAAAACTAGCAATAATAATAAAAAAGAAAATACTTTTTTTTCTTTTTTTATTTCTTTTCTATTCTTGCTCTCTTCTTCTTCATTTTGTTTTTCTTTTATTTCTTCCCTTTTTTTTCTGGTACTGGGGCTTGAACCCAGGAATATTTTACCCCCGATTTCTACCCCCAATCCCTTTCTAATTTTTTTTAATTTTGAAACAGAATATTGCTATGTTCCTGAGGGTCTTGATAAATTGCTGAGGTTGGCCTCAAACCTGTGAGCCTCTTGTCTTGGCCTCCCAAGTACTGGGATTATAAACGTGGGCCACCATGCCCAGCTCTTTTTCTTTTTTAAAAAGTCTGTTGGGCCAGGCGTGGTGGCGCACGCTTGTAATCCCAGTACTTTGGGAGGCGGAGACTTGAGGATCTGGGTTTGTGGCCAGCCTCAGCTCTCTCTCTCTCTCTCTCTCTCCCTGTTTCTCTCTTTCTCTCTCTACTTAGGCCCTCCGCAACTTCGTGAGACCCGGTTTCAAAATAAAGTATAAAAAATAAGGCCGGGGGATGTAGCGCGGAGGTAGAACGCCCCTGGGTTCAATCCCTGGTACCACAAAAAAAAAAGTGTGTCGTTACAAAAAATCCTGAAAAAAAAACTAATATCAGCAGTATCTTTGGTATTGAAAGCAGTGCTCTCTGACTATTGTAGAAATAGAATTATATATTGGCTACCATTCAAACAATATATCACATTTTCCAAGATCACTCCAAAATTTTGAAAGATATTATCTGTGTGACCCCACACTTAAATATTCAATGTGTAATCCACAGTTCTTTATGGCCAAAGCTTATGGGTCACAAGGTACATGATCATAGCAAGAAACATTATAGAAATTGGCCTACTCTACTGAATAACATCTCTCCCAAATTTATGCCCATCCAGAACCCATGAATGTGTCTTATTTGGAAATGGAACCTTTGTGTGTGTACTCAAGTTAAGATAAAGTCATGTTGGATTAGGGTGAGCTCCAAATATTATAGAACTGGTCTTTTTACAAAGAGATCTATTTGTCACCGAGGCATGCAGGGAGAATGTCACATAACGATGAAGACCGCCATCGCAACGCTGCAGCTGACAGCAGAGCAGGGCCAAGGCCTGCCAGCAACCATGGGGGCTAGGAGAGAGGCTGGAAGAGAGTCCCCTCAGCGCCTCCAGAACGAATGCACCTGGCTAATAGCTTGACTTCAGATTGCGAGCCTTCACCACTCTGAGAAAAAGCATTTCTGAAGCCAGCCATGGTGGCGCACGCTTGTAATCCCTGTAAGTGGGAGGCTGAGACAGGAGGATCGCAGGTTCGCAGCCAGCCTCAGCTACTTAGTGAGGCCCTCTGCAACTTAGTGAGGCCCTGTTTCAAAATAAAGAATAAAAACTAGGACTGGGGTGTAGCTTGGAGGTAGAATACCCCAGACAACTGACACAACTACCCTCTTAATTTATTTACTTTGAAGTAAATGCCTTAGTCAGAGATAGTGTTAGTGAGAGGTACCAAGATGGTAAGTAAAATAAATTGAGAGTGCTTCAACTGCACAATCTGAAATCAGGAAATAATAAACACTGAATTGTTTCAGAATCCCACTGGGCTTATAATGAGGTGGGCTCTGGGTGGAAATTCAATTTCCCATCCAATCACCAGTGTAATAGCAATGACATTCCTCAAGGTGAATTGGGCCTCTCTTTTATTCAAAGGATTCTGCTGATTCTATAATCTCCTTGAAGTAAGAGAAGGGAATAAAGGTGAAAGACTCTCATGGCCACTTGACTCAAGTTCAAAACAAGTAAAATGTTGATAGGTTGCCTGTCAATTTTATTCCCAGGAAGCCAGGATTAATGTAGCTACCGCCAGTGAAATTTTACCAGAGGGCCGATCATCACATCTGTCTTGATGCCTTTGAAGGTAACCATAGCAACCCTACTTGAGAGGTTAAGAACTGATACCTGGTCCTGCCACCTTCTCCCATCCCTGCTCAGATTACTGAATCTCAAGCCCTTCTCAGCTACATTCTGGGCATGGAGAGAACAGGAATAAAAGACAGATAAAATTTAGATATTAAACAGTTTAGCAATGTGAATCATTACTTTAGCCTATTGGGTCTCATCATTATTGCAAGTTAGAATTACCTGGGTAGCTTTTTAAAAATAGCAATGCTTATTTCCCATTCCAAACCAATTAAATCAGACTCTCTGAAAGTATAGCCTGAGTGTTCATATATTTTAAAAGATGTTTAAATCATTCTTATGATTTAAATGATCTAATGATTTAAATCATTCTAATGTACAAACCAGGATTGATCTCCCCAACTTTTGGATTTATACTACTGCTGTCTCTGGAAATTAACTTGTATGTGTTCACCTGTGTGTGGCTGTTCAGGAGTTACCCAGAGCAAAAGGACTAATGTGGATTAATCTCATGTATCTTTTATTCTTGCTCATTTCTGTCACCACATAAAGTCCTGGGCTACTCTTCCATTGCCACACTATAGTCTACATCTGACTGTACATGCCAGTACTCATCTCCCATCACCACCATGCTCAGCCTCTGAACCCATCTGATTGTTCCCTTGGTAATGGATTGTCCATCATCAGAAAAAAAAAAAAAAACTTAGGCAATTTCAAATCTTCTCTGCAAAGTTTCTTTGCCTCTCTTCTGAAAAAGGAACCCAGATTTTTCCATTTAAAACCATTTTCCTATAACCTTTAATAGTGACCTTTTTCCCTTCCCAGGCCTGAAGGTGAGGTAGGTGCTTGCCTTGATACTCACAGCTCCTTCTAGAACTATTTTTCTTCCCTCTTCCCTGACTCCCTCCAGTTTTGAATCTCATCTAATCAGGTGTATTCCACCCACTCACCAACCCCCTCTTCTCTGCCACAGGACACTTACCAACCTTGCCTTGATTTCTCCAATAGTTGAACTGCAGGATTACCATCAAGCTCTCTAACACAATTCCTGTTTAATTCTTAGTGATCTAAATATATAATGCATGAGTCGTCTACTCTGGAACTACATAATTTCTGGATCTCCTCTCCCAAAATCACTTATTTTCTACCATCGTTCAGCTACTCACTCCCATCATCATATCTTAGAAATTTTCAATAATCATAAGTGAAAAAGGTCTTTATATCTAAATTCTGTTAAAATATAATTTTCAGAAAAAAAGATAAAATCCTGTCAAAAAGATATAGAAATGAGAATGGTTTAAAGAATTTATTTTATTCCTATGATATGAGGAAACCAGACAGATATTATAACCAGTTCAAAGGAAAAATCAAGACCACACAGACTTATATGTCATAAAGAAATGTTAAAAGGAATTTGCAAATGGAAAAAAGAAATACTGTATATCCACCATGGGGAAGAAGTCAATTAAATCACTACCAGACAGGACAGAATTAACTTGTCTTTCCCTTACCGACAAAATAGCTCAAAGATAATGAATAGAACTAGAAACTGATAACTTTCAGAGCTAAGCTACAGGCCCAGTTTTCTTTAAAACATAAATTCTACAGTGTGTTTGACCTTCAGAATCCCCAGCTTTCTTCCTCTAGAAAGATGCACATATAAATCCACTAACTTCTTCCCTTACTGAGTCTTCTACCCAGTCCCATCCTTCATACCCCCATAAATAACCTCTGCTATGATTTGGATATGATTTGTCACCCTATGGCCCATCTACTGGAAGTTTGATCCCCAATATAATGGTACTGTGAGGTGGTCAGACCTTTAAGAGGTGGAGCCCGGTGGAGGTGATTAGGTCACGTGGACTCCACCCTCATAAATGAATTAATGTCTTCCTTCAGGAAATTGATTAGTTCTCCAGAGATTGCATTAGGCCTTGTAGGAATGGGATAAGCAGTACAGGACTGGATTAGCTACCATGAGAGGGGACTGCTGGAAAGCAGGTTAGCCTCCCTTCTGTCTTCTCTCACTTGTTCTCGTTCTGCACGTTTCCAATTCTACTTTGCAGCAGGTGACTCTCACCAGAAGAAGAACAAATGCCAGCACCATGCTCTTGCTTCTCCACAACTATGAGCTAAATGAACCTTTCTTTCTTTATAAATTACCCAGCCTCAAGTAATTAGTTGTAGTAACAGAAAATGGACTAAGACTATACTTATCCTTTTCCAAGCTTTAATAGATACATTTAATAATTATAATAGCTCTCATATATATATTTAAATTTCTTGTATTTCTTATGTTATCTCACACTCAAATAAAAAAGTAATTGTAGTTAAAGTCAACTGTCATCTGTTTCTACACAATACAGTTGCAGAGAGCTCACTATTCATGCACTCTCCTATAGTTTTCAGACTCCTTGTGGTTTATTCAGGCCAAGTGACTAGTTTGTCAGTGATCTGTGACAATATGTTATCTCCTAGTCGAAACATTTGAATGTCTGTACATGCCTCAGTATTCTGTTTCCCAGACTCCTCTTGGTTGAGTCTACATTACCTTTGACCCCCAACTGACCATGTCAAACAGGGCACTGCCCCAAACCACACTGTCTACCTCCAACCAGAAGATGTATAAAATGAATTAGAAAACAACTTGGATTATTAAGAGTACTATGGATTTTGTTTTGTTTTGTTTTAACGTTACTGCTGCAGAGATTCATTTATCCTGTCTAAAACATCTGCCGACTGAGGACACTTTAAATTTCTGATCCAAAATTTCAAGTGTTTCTTTAATGTTCTGGAAATGATACAACCATTGTCTAGTTCTTTTGTTTTGTTTTTTAATTTTTCTGACAGTGCTAGGGATGGAATCTAAGTCCTATCACATTCTAGTAAAGCACTCTACCACAGAGATATACTCCTATCCCCTGATTCCTATTTTTCTAAAGGATGACTTTAGAATCCTTCACAATGCTCTAATACCTTCTCTTTTATCCCATGTTCCACCTGATGACCTTGCATCCTACTTAACAGAGAAAAATCACCAGAATTAAACTTCTAAAATACCCCACTTACGTACTTATTATAATAGATACTACCATGTTCTGTATTTTTGGGGGGTTGTTTTTACAAGGGATGAACAGTCTTTTCTTCCATTTAATACCATGCCTTTATTTTAAAAGTATATCCTATCTCTTCATTTCAACTAAAAAATATTTCTTTAGTTGCTTTTTCACTCTCTACCAAATTATTCACATCAGCATATAAAACATGCTGTTATTTTCTCATTTATATCTCTATATGATTCTGTGTCTTTGTCTTTATATCTATAGTTACTTATTTAGCTAGTGCCCTACTCTCCTTGAGAGCAAAACTTTGAGAAATTTGTCCGGGCATGGTGGCACATGCTTGTAATCCCAGTACTTGGGAGGCTGATACCTGAGGATCTGGGCTCGAGGTCAGCCTTAGCTACTTAGTGAGGCCCTTTGCAACTTAGTGACACCCTGTTTCAAAATAAAGAGTAAAAAATAGGGCTTGGGGGTGTGGCTCAGAGGTAGAATGCCCCTGGGTTCAATACCCAGTACTGCAAAAAAAAAGAAGAAATTTGTCCATATTTTTTGTTCTCTGTTCTTCTCCATCCATTTCTTATTTCTTCTTATTATTTATTTATTTACTTATCTAGTTATTTTGGTACTGTTGATTGAACTCAGAGGCATTCTACTTCTAAGATATATCCACAGCTCTTTTTGTTTTTATTTTGAGACAGGATCTTGCCAAGTTACAGCTCACTGGCCTCAAACCTATGATCCTCCTGTCTCAGCCTCTCAAGTACTGAGATTACAGGTATGTTCCCCCATACTCAGCTCCATCTATTTTTGTCAAGCTATTCTTAAATCTTTTGCTCCCACTACTACAATTTTTTGGTCAAAGACACTCTTGATGTCTGCACTGATAAACGACAAAGCCAATAATCAGTCTTTATCTTGATCTGTGAGTCAGCAGCATTTGAAAGATGATTTCTTCTTTACTTGTCTAAGACATGAAACTATTTCTCCTCTCTTTGTGGCCCTGCCTCTTAAGAGCATTCTTCCCAGCTTTATCACTACGGTGAAAAAATACTTTTTACATAATTCCAGTATGAAATATATTAGGAAGAACACTGAATTTTGTGACTTTGATAATGTTCTTGCCCCTTACTATTAAGAGTTTAAATGAAAAAAAGATCTATGAAATAATAAACTCATGGAGTTAATAATTAGGCTTATATCCATATGCTCAGGACTGTAGGTTTTTGATTCTGAAATTATTTTGGGTGACTCTATTTTGACCTCTTGGCTTCTGAGGTTAGAAACAAAGTACAAGATCTGATTGCAGTTTTTCTTGTAGTATTTGTCTTTTTTACAGTGCTCAAACATGTGATCTTCCAATTTTTAAATGCAGCTACATAGCTGCTCTTCCATTAAAGGATCCAATAAATGTGCTATAAAAAAGGAAAGGGAAAGAAAATCTGACATGATTCTCAGAAATATCGAATACTTACCCTCAGAAACTCTACCGTGTCTATGACACATTGAACACCAGCAATGATGCAGATTGATGATAACCCCAGGTGATAAAGGTTTATCGTTCCTTCTAGGCTAAAGAATAACCAAAAAGATTGAGAACTAAAATCAGTACACTTTTCTATTCCTCTGTTTAAAAAAGTCTAGCCCAAAGATACTTTCCTATCTTGAGCTTAAAAACTAGCATATAAACTGTATGTAATGGTACACACTTGTAATCCAAGTGCTTGGGAGGCTGAGACAGGAGGATCACAGGTTTGCAGCCAGCCTCAGCTATTTAGTGAGGCCCTCTTCAACTTAGTGAGACCTTGTTTCAAAATAAAGAATAAAAAATAGGGCTGGGGGTGTAGCTGGGAGGTAGAATGCCCCTGGGTTCAATCCCCAGTACTGCAAAACAAAAAAAAAAAAAACCCTAGCATATAGCATGCTTGCTTTTTTGTGCATCAAACAATACTGACTCTTATAAACAATGAAAAGATATGAATGAAATAAACACTCAAAATGTTTTCTCTAAAACTCTCGGGGTCCAGCCCGTGAGTGGCACAAACTGACAGGGAAGTAAGTGTTGACGGCCCAAATAAGCAGCACCACGGGCCGGGAGACAAGTCAAGCAAGATCTCGTTTATTAGAAAGACAATCGCACTTTTAAAGTAAAGGCCATAAAGGAAATTCCAGAGCGATAGGGTGGGGCCCAATGGCAAGGGATGGTCGGGTCATTACGCCCCCCTGTAACCTATCATAGGTGAAGGCACCTGTTGTCCGTGAGCACGGAAGGAGGTAACTGCCTATCATAGCCCTCCTGAGGTTAGGTGGGGCTATCCGCAGGACCTCCCTTTGAGGGGTCCACCAGCGCCATCTTTGCCATTGATATGCTGAGTCACTGCCACGTGGAAGAGGCCCGGTACTCTAGAGCAGGCTTCTGCTGGTCTACCAGGCCCTTTCATGGCAACGGGTCGGGGGCCCAACATAAAACAACAAAAAGAAAACAACACTGCTCTTCCATAAAATGATCCAATAAATGTGCTAGAAAAAAAGGAAAAAAAAAGAAAATCTGACAGGACTCTCAGAAATATTGAATACTTATCATCAGAAACTCTACCTGTGTCTATGACACATTAAACACCAGCAATGATCCAGACTGATCATCATCAACACTGATGCTGATATTAGGCAAAAATAATTTAGAATTTTACTTCAGGAGACATGTACTACCCCAACATAAGATTGTGGACCAACCTAAACAACTTACTTATAAAAATTAGCATCTTACTTGTCAATACTCACTTCCAGACTGTTGTGTCCGGTGGCCAGGGAGACCAGGCCTGTTGAGGGCTGGGGAATAAAACTTTATTAGGACATCTGCCAGCGGATGGGCTGAGACCAAAATGGCATCAATCCTGAAAGACAGAATGGGTGTACTATTTATATGGAAGGGGTCCACAAAGCCCCAAATATCTGCAAAGCACTGGAAGCTGTGTTTTGAAAACCAAGATTGTGGACCAACCTAAGCAACTTACTTATAAAGATTAAAGTAACTTACTTATAAAGATTTACTTATACCTAAAACCAGAGAGGGTCAGTTTCAGTGAGACCAGGCAAGATCAGCTAGTGAAACGGTGAGCTCAGCTTGTCTCGCCATTAGGTTACCTTTAGAACCACAGGGTCTCTGCAAAGAAACAGCCAAGAAAAAGGCAAAAAGCAACTTCCCCTGTGGGTAGAAAGTTGCTGTAACCAGTTACAGTGACTGTGCCTTATTACTCTTATCTCGGTCAAATTCTCACTGCTGTAATCCAAAGAACCTGACCACACAATTTAGAGGAAGGAAGATTTATTTGCTCACAGTTTTTGGTGATTTGGGGGTTCAGTCCATGTGACACCTGGGTCTGTAAAGTTCAGGAAATGTCAATGGTGAGCAGAGAGAGGGAGAGTGCAGGGCTCTTCTCTCACATCATGGAGGCCGAAAACCAGAGAGCCAGCAAGCAAGGAGCTTCAAAGACAAAAGCACAGTCCCTAAGGCCACACCCCCAGGGGCCCACCTTATCCAGCCACACCCCACCTGCCTAGGTTAACACCCAGTAAATCCACTACAATGGATTTATCCACTGATGAGATTAAAACACTCATGACTTAATTACATCAACTCCAAGCATTAATACATGAGCTCTTCAGGGAACATTCTATCCAACCATGACAACTGTGATTTGAATATATTGTCCTAACATAGATTTTTGCCTTTCTGTGCCCTAAAATGTAAAGTTTTATGTCACAGTCCTTACTTAATCCCAAATAGTTCCCTGTCTTGAAAAACCACCTTCTAGCATCCATATTCCAGGCCTTAAAATGTGACTCCTCCCTTCTGAGACAAGCAGTTCTGTCAAAGCTGCACCCTCCCACACTGTAGTAATGTCTGACAAATAGGTTTGCTTGCCAGGCATCATCATGGATTTTTCTGGCAGACATTTTGGGATGTCAACAGCTGAGAGCATTCTCTTTACCTCCTTTCCCTTTTTTATTTCCCGATAGATGTGAGTTATGTTATCTTCCAGTTCCTTTAGTATAACTTTAAATAAATGTCAAAAGTTTAGCTTTTTTTAACTTGTCAAGTTCAGTGCATTTTGGACCCCATTAATAAAGATACAAGGTCCCTATTACTAATGAAATGGTGATAAACACCCTCAGTTTTTACCCAATAATTTTTCCTAATTTTTGAAACTTTTGTGATTTGTCAATACATGTATTTATCTTCCTTTGGTTGTTTCATCTTGGTTTTAGAAATAAGTATTTATTCCCAGAGAGTTAAATCACTTTTCCATGATTTTTTAAAATTAAAAAAAATTTTTTTTGCGGTACTGTGGATTGAACCCAGGGGCATTCTACTTCCAAGCTACATCACCAGCCCTATTTTTCATTTTGAAACAGAGTCTCACTAAGTTGCAGAGAGCCTCACTAAGTAGCTGAGGCTGGCCACGAACCCAGATCCTCCTGTCTCAGCCTCCCAAGTACTGGGATTACAAGCATGTGCCACCACGCCCGGCTCATGATTTTTTTTTATACTGGGGATTGAAGCCAGGAGCATTTTACCTCTGAATTACACTCCTAGTCCTTTTTATTTTTTGTTTTGAAATAGGGTCTCACTAGGTTACTAAGAGTCTTACTATATTGCTGTCCTCGAACTTTCAATCTTCCTGTCTCAGACTCCAAAGTACTTGGTACTTGGATTATATGTGTGCACCACCACACCAGGCTATCAATGGTTTCTGTTATCAGCATTTGGTTGGTTGGCTTTTTCAAATATAGGGTGTGTGTGTGTGTGTGTGTGTGTGTGTGTGTGTTACTGCGGATTAAACCCAGGGGCATTCTACCTTTGAGCTACACCTTCAGCCTTTTTTATTTTTTGTGTAGAAACAGTCTTTCTAGGTTGCTGAGAGTCTCACTACATTGCTGAGGCTGGTTTTGAACCTGCATTCCTCCTGTCTCAGCCTCCCAAGGATAATTTTAAGAGAGAAGACTTTTTCTGTACTTCTGTGCCAAGGTCTTTCACTGGGTCTCACTGGTACTACTATATACTTGAAAATCTCTGGTATTGGTTTTAGATGTGATTGACAGCTTTGGTGGATTCTATAAACATTAATTTTTAAAATAAGCATCTATTATAAGCCTGTTTGCATTGCCCTTTATTTTCCCCAGAACTTTGTGGAAATTAGTCTGTCACATTCTGGCACTGGGTGTGTTGAAAAAAAATCTGAAAGCCTGAGGCTAGCCTGGTGATATTTTAAATCTTTATTTGTAAGAACCATGATATTTTTGCTAAGGTGTCTCAAGAAACCTTTATCTTTGAAGTTCAGTAACTTCATTAGCATATGCCTGGGTATATTTGTTTTCTTCATCAATTTCTTTTGCATGAAACATGGCATGTTCTTTCATTCAGTAGATTTGTTTTTCTTTCTTTAAAAAAATTTCTGTTACCTAATGTATATTTCTTCTGTTTTATTTTTATAACATACTTTTCTGATCTCTACCTTAAGAAATGAATTTATTCTGATGCATAGCATCTTTCTGACATGTATTCTACTTTCTTTTTCTTCCTCATAAATTCAATTTCTTTACAATTTTTGTCCTGAATTCAAAGTGATTTTCTTAGGCTTTCCTCTAGGTCACTCACGTAATGTTTCTGTCTCTACTTCTCTTCTATTTTCCACTTTATTATTTATTTGTAATTTCTTTTGCTTTTCAGTTCATATCCTCCCTCTGTAGACTCACTTTGCATAAAATACTTTTATTTTAAAAACTCATTTTTAAAAGAAATCTCATCTCATGAAACCAGGGTCTCATTCAAGTTCTTTTTTCAAATGAGACCTTTTAGATTATTCCTGCTTCTTCTCTAGTCTGCCTCTAGATGAGATTGTCTTATGGTTTTGCAGTCTATATCCTCTTCCTCTTTCCAATTTTTTCTTTCTTACTTATATTCCTTGTGCCCGAATCCCACTTTTCTTTTTCGCTTTCTTTTTCTGTACATCTTTCGTTTTTTCCTCTTCTTTGTCTTCATTCCATGGCCTTCTATTTCTCTTTCCTTTTGTTTAGTGTTTGCATGGTGATAGGTCTGTTTATTTCCTTCTTGCTCACACTTAATGTGAGTAAGTGTATTTGGACTTCCTCTTCATTCTAACATAGTAGGTGAATTCTTCGTGATTCTTTTATACCTAAGATAAGATGTTTACACATAATGGTTAAGGTCTATTATTAGTCCTGCAGCTGGAGGACATGGGAATTAGGACATTAGTCCATATCTAAGAGTTCCCAAAGTCTTGACAGTTCCAACATTGCTCAAAATTTCCAAAGTCCAAAGTCTCCTCTGAGGTTCAAAGTGATCTCTTTGCTATGAGCTCCTGTAAAAGAAAATAAAAATAAAAAGCAAATTATATGCATCCAATGTACAATGGCAAAGAGTAAACATTTGCATTCCAAAGGGGAGGAATAGGGCCACAGGAAGAAGTCATGGGACCAAAACAGTATCAAAATCCAGCAGGGCAAGCATTTAATCCCATAGCTCCATTTCTGGCATCCAGGGCATATGGAGGTGAGAAGCACTCCCCAAGGGGCTTGGCAGCCCCACCTCTGGGGCCAGATTGATTGCAAGGGTCAGCATACTTGTTCTTTCAGCCTGGCTCTATGGTTTGCAGCTTGTAGCCTTTTTTCATGCACATTCCACATTTCTAAATCATGAAGGTTTTTCTTGTGACCTAGGCTTCACTCACAGCTTCACAAATTGCCCAATTTGGGCCTGCTTGTAGGGATGCCAACCAATCCTGCCACATGTTGCCTGGCTTCCCAGACCTTCCTTTGAAATATGGGAGGAAGCCTCTATGGCCCCTTTTTTTTCCAGCAAAGCCAACATTATATGAGCATCAAGATGGATTGCCAACAGAAAAGGCAATCATGCCCTCTTTAATCATGCTGCTGGGCCTGCCTCCATCAGGGCCATGGGGAAGGAATCTGAGTGAAAATCGCCACCCTTGTTCCTCACTTGGGCTTGAACTGTTGCAACTACACTCCTTTCTTTATTCCTATGCAAAACATTCAACCTCCCCTCAGCCATCTTGCTTTCTTTCACAGCACTATCTTTCTGACGCCCAGCTCTATACATGCCTTTCCAGCCAAAAAGCAAATGTATACAGTCTCACTGCTTTACTTTCCACTCTTGAAATTTAGTGTATAATTCACTGAAAGCAGACATCAATATCCATAATACAGTTTGGATAATTTTGCTGTTTTGAGATTTCCTCCACCAATTTAATCAGCCCATTGTCTTTAAATTCAGTCTCACACAGTTTCAGGTCATGGGAAAAATGCAGATGAGTTCTTTGCCAGAATGTAACACATGTGGCTTCTACTCCATTTTCCTATGGAGTCCTCTTTGCCCTCTAAAATACCCTGAGCACAGTCTCTACCATCCCCCTTTTTAGTGACATTCTGGCCTTTCCAATTTTCTCTAAAAAGACTGTTCCAAAGACTCACAATTCACATGGTCAGACTTAGATATAGGCATGACCCCACTCCTCTAGTATCAATTTCTGTCTTAGTGATCATTCTCACTGCTATAATCCAAAGACATGACCATGTAACTTAGATGAAGGAAGATTTATTTGTTCATCATTTTCTTGGGAATTTAGGGGTTCAGTCTAGTCTTCAGGGACTGTGTATCTCAGGGCACAGTGGTGAGAAGCAGGGAAAAGAGCACAAGGCTTTGCTCCTCACATCATGGAGGCTGGAAGCAAGGGGAGGAGGAACCATATATAATCCCCAAGAAAACACCTGAAGGGACCCACCTCCTCCAGCCACACCCTACCTGCATAGATTACCACCCAGATAAATCCATTACAACCTTCATGACTTAACTACATCAATCCTGAACATTAATGCATGAACTCTTTAGAGGGCATTCTGTATCTAACCGTGACAGTTCCATTGAGTCTTTTGGCTTTAAACATTATCTCTTTTTATTGGGGATTCAAAATTAAAAATTCTAACTTAGACTCGTCCCTTCCTTGCTGGATTTATATTCAATGGCTTTCTTGTTTATACCAGTTAAATATGTCATTATCGCAATATTTTAAAGTTGGAAATTGATTTCCCAATAATTGTCATCTCATCAATTATTAAGGCACATTTCATCAATTTTTAAGTCAGACACTTCATAGTCATCTTTGTTTCCTGTTTTTATGTCACACCTCATATCAAAATTATCAGCAAATCATGTTAGCTCTCTGTTCAAAGTATATTCAGAAACTGTTCAATTCTTATTTTTTGGTACCTCTATACCTCACTCAAAGCCACTATTTTCCTTACTTTGATATTTATATTTGTTTCCAAACTTATCACTTTACTTTTAGCATTTCTATCTTTCTCATCTCCAGTAATGTATTCTCAATATAGACGCTTGAATCATCCTATTAAAAAATTCTGCCATTCAAAAACCTCACTCACAGTAAAATCCAAGTTTTTAATAACCCATATTTTATCAGACTCCTGTCACCTCCTGTCTTAATTCTTACACTTTTCTTCTTGGTCTTAGTGCTCTAGCCAAACTCTCCTATTATTATTTTTAATAAAACAAATATGTTTCTGCCTTAGAACATTTGCATTAGCTATTCTCTGTCCTTGGGGTATTCTTCCAGATATCCGAATGACTTGTTTCTTTACCTCCTTTAGGGTCTTCTTGAGTACCATATGCAAAAACTCAAACTACCTTTGACCACAGCATCCTTATCTCAGTCTTGCTATATTTTATATGGCTTTGATCATCTGACATAACAAACATTTACTTCTCTTATTTATCACCAATCTCATCTTAACATAGCTGTGCTAACTTAAAATTTTTGATTGCCCTTGCATCCCCAGCATGTGATTCATAGCAGATGATCAATAATTATTTGTTTAATTAATGCATGATTGAAGTACTTTACATCTCAATAACATTTCCTACCCTTACATTAATTTCTACCATATCTCCAGTCAGAGAAGAAAATTATAAAGAAGACTTCTAATAAAAGATTCTGTCTTTTGTTTTCTGATAGAATGAGCCACATTTTCAACTGGGAATCACTAATTAAATATAAATATTTCCTATCTTATTTCTAAACCAAAACGATCAACCTTCTTCCAGTTTTTAAGCTTACTATGTAATTGACGTTTTTATTATATGAATTGGTATTGCTCTTTCCCTAAATGTCATCTCTAAAAGGCAAAGATTTTTGTTTATTTTTTATATCCTACTGTACCTTAATGTATACAGCACAGTTACTGGCACAGAAAAATGCTTAATAAATATTTGTTGAATAAATCAAGTGAATATTAATCATTTTTGGATACTTAATATATATACATTGCCCCTTTTATGCATCTATTAGGGATTTTACCAATTATTAATTACCTTCAATTTAATTTTAACAATGTGAAAATAATTATAGCTATGAAAGGTAGAAACTACATGAAAGATAAAATTGAGTTAACATAGATAAGTATTGCCCTTATAATGCTATTTTGCCATCGGTATCCCCAAGATTGAATAGGAAAAGCTGTCTAAAAATTATGATGAAATATCTTAGAATTATATTTGAATTGAAACTTCATTTAACGAAACAGACATCACTAAATTTAACTTCTAAGCCATCAGAGCTCCAAAATATAGCATTTAGTTTTGTCTAGTGTTCATTTTAAGTTATAAAAGCATATTCCTTTACTGACTATCAAGTGTGAGGTTTAAATTCTTCTAACTGAAACTCTTAAATCTGTTCCTGGCAGATAAAGTCCAGATCAGGCCCCCACATCACCTCTGCATTCTTAGGGTTTCTTTTAGAGTTAATTGGGGCTCTTCTTGGTGACAAACAACTTGATTGCTGAGAGAATATGAAATTGCATGTAGTAGCTATTAACATTTTCACTAACGGCTACTATCTGCACATTCTAGGGTATAAAGAGGAAATGATTAATGAATGGAAAATATATTGTAAATGTGGTATCTCAGAAGAGACCCAATTAAAAATATTTTTCAGAGTGCATGCTGGAGGTTCATAACTTGATCTATAACTTGTCTAGACTTATTGATTTACCTCTGTCTTTTTGCTTTCTGCAAAGGTTTGCAGAAACATATCAGCAAAGAGCTCTGAAATGTAAAGAAAATATAGAGCCAACTATAAGAGTTACATATGTTTAATGTTTCTAAATATAGTGTGAGTTTATAAAATGAAAAAATATGGAGGATTTGTAAATTAGAAAGAATCTTTAGGGAGTAGTTACAGAATAAAGAAAACTGTTAAAAAGAAACTAAATATCCTTATCTAGCAACACATATGACAGACATAAATTTTCATTTCTATGTAGTATTAAAAATAAAAAGCTCAAAATTTCCTAGTAAAATCTACAGAAGAATATTTATACAAGATTTTCGTATATGTATGCCTTCTTCAGTTTAAGTGTTTGTAGAGAAGCAATACCAAATATCTGTAAAACACCTACTATTTCCCAGTTACTAGGTGAAGTATGAGGGATAAAATGGTGAAACACCATTATTTTCACATTAATATTCAGACCTATTAAAATAATGAAACATAATGAATTAGACTGTGGCTGGAACATTTCTGATGGCTTCTATATTTGCAGCAAAATGATCACACAGACACACACACACACACACACACACACACACACACACACACACGGTATGATTATAGTAAGTTCCCAATTTAATTAGCCAAGGTTAGAAAGTTTTAGCAATGGCAAGTTGGCAAACAAATGGGAGCAGTTGCATGGATCTTAGTGCCACAGCCCCAGAGTCCTTGAAAGGAACAAGCAGATGCTAGGAAAACTGTCCATCCAAGTGAGCAGATCTTGGAGCTCAATCTAGCTCTGACAGTTCCAGTTTATAATGGAGGAGGCTTCATTAACATCCCATAAATATTTATGGAAATAAGCCATGAGCTCCTGTTTAAAATTTTCTCCCTTCTCTTCCTTCCTCCCTTTCTGCCTGCCTTCTGGCCTTCCCTCTTTTTTCTTTTTCTTTCTTTCTTCCTTTTTCTTTCTTTCTTTCATTCTTCTTTCCTCTGTCTCTTCCTTTCTTTCTCTTTCTCCTTCCTTCCTTCCTTTCTTCTTTTTCTTTCTTTCTTTCCCCTGATTCTTCACTCAAACTCAGCAATAACAAGGTGCATCCTTTTATGGGAGAACACAGTGGAAACCCAGATGTCCCTGACTGACACTGTTGTACTTTGTTCCTTAACAATGATTTTAATCTCCTTATATCTGGGGTATTCTAATACTGAGTATAGTACAGAGTATGGCAAATTATTCTAGTAATTTTGTTTTTAATTTTTTTAAAATCTTAGCGTGCAATATGAGCTCATTTCTCCTGTACTTTACCCAACTTCTTTAAGTTTCAAATTATACTTAATTTTGAGCCTCCTGTATATGTCAGTAGAGCACTATTGACACTAATAGTTATATTTATACATGCAGAACTAAAAAGTGAGAGAGAAAATATTCATGACTACAAGCCGGGCGTGGTGGCGCACGCTTATAATCCCAGTACTTTGGGAGGCGGAGACCGGAGGATCCGGGTTCATGGCCAGCCTCTCCTCTCTCTCTCTCTCTCTCCCTGTCTCTCTCTCTCTCTCTCTCTCTCTCTCTCCTTAGTGAGGCCCTCCGCAACTTCGTGAAACCCGGTTTCAAAATAAAGTATAAAAAATAGGGCCAGGGGTGTAGCGCGGAGGTAGAACGCCCCTGGGTTCAATCCCCGGTACCGCAAAAAAAAAAAAAAGAAAATATTCACAACTACAAAACTCTGGTGATTTCTTTCTCTTTTAACATCAATAAAGTGGACATTTATTTTCATTGTTCATCTCTGTGGATTTTAAATGTGGTGCTCAGATAATTTTTATCTGCTCCTTCTCTTAGTGGTCGATTTACTGTTGGGAGTTTACAATAGCCTTAGTGTGTGTGTGTGTGTGTGTGTGTGTGTGTGTGTGTGTGTTAGTGCATGCGCCTATGTGGTCTCCTCCTACAAATATGTAGTCTATCTAAAATGTTTCTAACACAGTATAACTCATCATGGATCTTTTATTTCTATTAGATTATTTTTCCAGTTTTCTACAAAGTAGTGCTTGAAGTACATTATTAGTACATCCCAAATTGATCCTCTTCAACAACATTTTATCTTTCAGTTAAGTTCAATATATTAATTATCTGTTGCCATGTAACAAATAATTTACAAACCTATCAGCTTAAAACCACACGAATTTATTATATTACAGAGTTACTAACAATCAGAAATCTGGAAGCATCTTAGCTGGGTTTCTCATGAAGTTCCATTCCTCATGAAACTAGTTGAGGCTGCAGTTATCTGAAAGTTTGCCTGGGGCTGGAGGATCTTTCCAACCTCCCTCACGTGGCTGTTGGAGGAAAGCCTCAGTCTCTCAGCATTTGATCCTCTTCGCTGGGATGCTCACAGAATGGCATTTGGCTTCCTCCAGAATAAGAGATTCAACAGACACAGAAGTCAAGAAATAAGGCATATACCTTTTCTGTCTTAGTTTCATAGTCATATACTATCACTTCTGCATTACTTGGTTAGATGTGAGTCATTAAGTTCACCCTGCATGCAACAAAAAGGAAATTAAAGCCAGGTGTGGTGGTGCACACTTGTAATCCCAGTACTTGGGAGGCTGAGACCGGAGGATCCGGGTTCGCGGCCAGCCTCAGCTACTTAGGCCCTCCGCAACTTAGTGAGACCCTGTTTCAAAATAAAGAATAAAAAATAGGGCTGGGGGTGTAGCTCAGAGGTAAAATGCCCCTGGGTTCAATCCCTGGTACCGCAAAAAAAAAAAAAATAAATAAATAAATAAATAAATAAAAAGGAAATTAAGCTCCAGCTCTTGAAGGACGGGGTTTTAAAGAAACTTCATGTATATATAAAGCCACAAAATTGTTTTCCTTCATTATTTCAAATGCACAAAGAAATTAATATTTCTTCTTTAGTAAATTAATATTTCTCAATTTGAGTCCACTTATATTGAGTTCATCCACCTAGTTCCCAAAGATTCACTCACATCATAACTATCATTAGGCAGTCAATGTCTTTCAGATAATAAGTATTTAAAATTCAAATATTTTACTCTTGTTATAACTAGGATGCAGTCAAATTTGGATCTGATAATTATTATGTAGTTTGAATTCCATACAGTCAGCATAAATGCCCACAAAAACTCAAGAAAAATGTTTGATAGAATTGATTATTCTCTATTCAGAACAAGAATGTTTACTTGCTTGTGGTAGTATCCAGAATATAATTATTTCTGTAGAAAACAAGTAGTGGGTAGTAATAAAGTTATTATAAACACGGGGAGAAAATTTATCTATAGAATTATATCCCAGGTGGTAATTTCATTGAGATTCCTAAATCCTAAGGACCTAAACCTATGTATACATATTCTAAATATGTTTATTAAATACTTAGAGATTCATTGTGGATTTTTGAGGCCAAGAGTCCTGAAAGGACATATCTAGTTCCAGAATAAGTCATCTAATGGCATGAATCATTTGTTTGCAGAATTTCACATAGGTTGAACTCTTCTTATAAGACATGATGGTCAAAAATGTTTATCACAAATTAGGCAATTTTTAATAAGAATAATTGCAATTTGGATATATGTATCCTATGATTCTTTGAACTATCAGCCCATATGAATCATTTGCATGAAAAAGGTTGTCACTTAAAGGAATGGTCCAAGGCAAATTCTGCTATGATCTTACAAAAAAAATGAATCATTTTATGCAAGAAAATACCTTATGGTGAATAAGAATACAAATTAAGCAATACATACAAATCTTTCTGAAGTTCTGTTAGAAAAAAGCATCAGATGCAGTTTTAGAAGCTAGCCAAAAAGTTATATTATTAATAGCAATAGCAAAGATGTCTGACAAAATGAGAGAATTGTGCACTTCCTCATCTACAAGGAAATTGCCAGTGCCATTTTCTGGACCAATAGATAAATCAAAAACAAAGATGTCATTTCAGGAAAGTAGAAGATGCATTACATGCCAAATAACATAAAGGTGACACTAATTCAGGAGTTTATGAAGTCTTCTTCATTGCAGATTGGTGAATCTTTAGACATCAATAAATGTGCTCATTTAATAGTGCATTTAAAATCCCAGTGAGAAATGGAAGAGCACTGTTCATTAAAAAAAAGGAGTGGAAATGAACACTTGAGACAAATTAGGTAATATGAAAGTACTCCAGAAGTTAGTTTATTGATTGTGTGATAGCAATATCAAGAAGGTGTACGTGCTTTAAATTGAGGGTTGGTTCTGAGACTTAATTAAAATTTTGTTTTATTCATTCCTTCACCTCATTCAGGCATCTCGATCTCATAGTGTATAGGACACAACTGAGTTCAAACTTCAACCAAGCAATGAGCTGCGAGAGCCTCTTCTAGATGAACACAGCACAGTATTGAATCCAGGACTTCTAGTGTACCTACATCCAAGAACTTGGCACAAACTACTGCTATATTCTTCCCTTCTTTGAATTACTCCCTTACAATTCACTTCTACAAACATTACCAAGGTTTTTGTCAACATCTATCAGCAGTATCTTTCCATTCTTTTGGTGTCTAAGCAATTTCTACAGAGCTGTATTATACACTTACTTCCTTAAAGTAAGCTGCAATTTCAGGCTAGTTATGGATCTACAACAAAAGGGGGAGAAATTCTGACAGTTCTTGAGGAAATTGTGTGTTCCCTTTTGTATTAGTCAGAGGTCTTCAGAGAAGCAGAACCACAAGGAGATATCTACCTCTTTGTACATTTGTATCTCCTTATACATTTACATCTATATCTGTATATCTATCAAACAAAGTCTTAAATCTCCAGGATGTACCAGGAGGCTGGAGAGTCAGGGAGCAGTGCAATTTATACACAAGGCTATCTGCCTCAGAATTCCCTCAATTTGGAAAACAATTTAGTCCATGACTTACTATCCAGAATAGTGCTTGTTGCTAAGACTTAGGAATAGGATGCTCTGGGGAGTCTCCATAAGCAATTAATTGATCAGTCCCAAATGTGACATATCACTTTTATTCAACTTTATTGTCCAGAGCTGAACACATGGTCTAACCTACCAAAAGGACCCAGAAAAAAAAGCTGGAGATATCCAGTGAGTAAAATTAATGGCTGTCATATACATCTAGACACATGATGAGATATAGGGCCATTATTCTTAGAGATGACAACCTAAAAGTTTCTGAAAAGACACCAAGAGCAGACACAGAAACAAAATAATTCATCTAACAAGAAATGCATTTAAGATAAGCAGTTGATTTCTCTTTAACATACTGTATGCTAGAAGACAATGGAGTTTGCTTTTTAAATTTTTAAGGGAACTTGCTTTACATTTTGATTCTATACTAGAAGAAACTATTAATGTCTTGTGAGGCTAGAATAAAGCCATTCTTCATATATGTGAGGGTTTAGGTGGTATATTTTTCATATATCTTTTTATATGATTTCTGGTCAATATAGACAAGTGAAAGGAAGAGAGCAATGAAACAAAGTATCAGGATAACAAACAGGTTTAAATTCGATCACTTACCATATCATAGAGAGTGAATGAAGACCTCCATAGAAAAGGTTCTTGATAGTATGGGTCCAATGTAGCATATAGGAAAAGCAAGACTTTCACATGGGTAACATGTATGGTTCTCTCTCTTGAAAGTTGCCTTTCATAATGTGCACATTGTAAGTTTTTAGATTTTTGAAGACAATTTTCAGCATAAGGCAGTAAAATGCCTTGCACCTAGAAAATCCATGTAATGGTTCAATTTTACATCAGATGAAAGCAACTGTTTTTTAAGAAAGGCAGGTACAGCATTGGATTAAAATTAATGAAATATCTCAAAGAAATGTCTGAACTCCCCTGTTCATAGTGATATTATTCACAATTGCCAAGATATGGAATCAACCCAAGTGTTCATCAATGGATGAATGCACAAATAAAATGTAGTTAAAATGTAGTATATATGCACAATGGAACACACACAAACACACACACACACACACACACACACACACACACACACACAAAAGGTAAGCATGCCAGGTAATATATATGTTAATCTTCTTGATTGTGGCAATATATCACAGTGTATACATATGTTCAAACATTATGTTGCACACCTTAAATATACACAATTTAACTTTCCAATTATACCCCAATTAAGCTGGGATAAAGGAAATAACTGTCAGTAGCAGGTTGGCTTCTATTGATTAGAGTTTGCTGGACTTGACGTGCAAAGGCTGCGTGAATTAGATTTTGAGGAAATGTACATCATGAGAGGAGAATACAGGTCATAGAAATTGCTTTCATGAAACTTCCCTTTGCTTTGTAATCATTCTGAGAGTAAACATAAAAAATAACTTTATATTAAATCTATGCTTTTGCAGTGCACTTCAAATAGAGGTGGCTTCTGTATTCCTTAAGGTCTAGCTTTGGAATAATGTAGGTAAGTGGACTCAGGCTTACTTTTCTGATAAAGATATTCTTAAAAATTATGAGAATTACATTCAGAGATTGAAATGGGTTCCATTTCACCTCCTCCTCCATCCATACCCTTGGCCTTGTGCATTTGTAGTTCCTCCTACTAGAAGCAAAGAACAATTTCCTGCCTCTGACTTTGTTTTTAATGACATGTTTGGCTTTGTCTAAGGGCTTGTGAGCAGACAGAATGGAAGCAAAAGCTCGAGATGTGCTTATGGATTGGACTTGTTCCCTTGTTTCTTGCTCTTGGACTTGTTCTTCTTGCTCCCCAATTGGGCCATAGATCCAGAGAAGATTAAAGAGACAAGGGCAGACTTGAGTCAAAGCACTGTATTTTAAGGCAATTTCTACACATCATTGGCACATATTAATTGTTAAATTTTGTGATGGCCACCTCCACATCCCTTATATCAGTTAATGCTCCTAATAATTATATAAGGTAGATTTATCATCTGCCTTTTATATAGAAAATTGTGCCCTAGAGAAATTACACAACTTGTCCAAAGCAATATAGCTAGCAAACAGAAGAACAGAAATCTATTTCCAGTGGATTGAACGCAGGGGCGTTCTACCTCCGTGCTATACCCCTGGCCCTATTTTTTATACTTTATTTTGAAACTGGGTCTCAGGAAGTTGTGGAGGGCCTCATTAAGTAGAGAGAGAGAGAGAGAGAGAGAGAGAGAGAGAGAGAGAGCTGAGGCTGGCCACGAACCTGGATCCTCCGGTGCAGGAATTTAAATTCTCCCATTATTAATGTATATGCTAAGAGGATTGTTCTCAGTCACTAGGGATCAATTTCTATACAGCTGCATTTCTATGCAGATGCCACATATGTATTTTATTTTGGTGGACTGAAATTGATTTTGAGTTTGGGACTAAATTGGTAACATTGCAAAGTGTTTAATTGTCAACTATGCTTGGGAGGCTGAGACAGGAAGATTGCAGGTTCATAGCCTGCTTCAGCAACTTAATGAGGCCCTCTGCAACTTAGTGGGACCCTGTTTAAAAAATGAATGAATGAATAAAATATGGCTAGTGGTGTATCTCAGAGGTAGAATAACACTTGTTTCAATCCCCAATATCACAACCCCCCCCAAAAAAGAGTGTGAGCTATGAAATCAGACTGCTTGGGTATGTACCCTGGCCACAACTTACTAAGACCAATGAGCAAGTTACTTAACTTGATGTTGATGTTTCCATTTCTTCAATATGATGTGGATATAAAACTATGCACATCATAGGTTGTTGTGAGATTTACATGACTTAAAACATTTAATAAGTACTCAATAAATATTTATTCTTATTTTGTAGAAATGACCAATCCTCATATTCCAAAGTTATGTATGTCGGTGACTAGTGCTTTTGTGAGATTTTATATGCAGAAGATGTTTCAATATCTATTATGCAACAGGGATATGAAATATCAGTTGATTAATAGTAATCATCAAATATGTAGGATGTACAAACATTTGGCACTTCTGAGGTGGTCTAAAAGAACTAGTAAAATTTATCCCTACAAATTATAAGGTTGTTCAAGTTAAGAATATAAGCAAAAAATACATGGATGGTAAACTTTAGAACTTGTGTGGCAAATAAGACATCTTGATTTGTGAAAGAAAAATAAGTATATATTTGAAGGAATAAGAGGTGTGAGAATAAAAGCTAGCTTGGAGACAAATCATTAGAGATTTGTAATATCATAGCAGAAACACTCCCTCTTTGGGGAGCCAAGGGAAAGTTAAAAATGAGCTTTTAACACATGGGAAAACGTTTATCCAAACCACAGCACATACAAAATTCACCCAGCAGCAGTGTTTGTAATATATCAGTTTGGGTAAATATTGGAAATACAACATTATAAGGTTTTAAAATATGTAAGATATTTTCCACATATATTATTTATTGGCAAGGGTCACCTTTCATAGCACCAATTCCTTTTCTGTTAGAGCGTGAACCTGAGGTGGCATGGTACACTTACTGAATTTGATTCACACTTGTCAGTCGCTGCTAGCTTCAACTCCCCCTCAGCCTAAATAGATGATTAAAAAGAAAGTACAGCAATCAAGGTAAATGGAATATAATATTTATGAGATCAAATATTATTGAATCAAAACCAGTCATTTTACAACAGAAGAATGTGATAATAAGTATTTTGACCAAGGCTATCTAAATTAAATGAACTTAAATTTTTAAACTACTTTTTGAGCTGGGTGTGGTGGTGCATGCCTGTAATCCCAGTACTTGGGAAGTTGAGACAGGAAGAGCACAGGTATAAGGCTAGCTTTATCAATTTAGCGAGACCTAGTTTCAAAATAAATAAAATAGGACTGGGGGTATAGCTCAGAGGTAGAATGTTCCTGGGTTTAGTCCCCAGTTCAACCAAATAAATGAATAAATAAATAAATGTAAAAACTACTTTTTGATTGCAACACAAAGTTTCATTAAACTTCAAATATCAGAAATATTAAAATATAAATATAAATATGGGGAAATATTTTTATTCTAGTCTTTTCTGGAATATGGTCACATAGTTGTGTGTGTGTGCATGTGTGTATGTGTGTATGACTGATATGTGTGTGTGTGTGTGTGTGTGTGTGTGTGTGTGCACGTGCGCGCGCGCGGTACTGGGGATTGAACTCAGGGGCATTCTATTTCTGAGCTACACCCCTAGCTCTATTTTATTTTTATTTTGAAACAGTATCTCACAAGGTTACTGAGGATCTAAGTTGCTGAGGCTGGCCGCGAACCTGCAATCCTCTTGTCTCAGCCTCCTAAGTACTGGGATTACAGGCATGCACCACCATGAATGGCAATGTATGTGATATTTAAAGTACCATTTCTAGGTGTTTTGCCATGGGATATTGTTAGTGTCCTTGGAATAATCCATTATATTTCAAATAGAATTTTTACATTGAATTCATGTATTTGTGGCTTGAATTTTGTGTTTTTTCTCAAGAGACTATAGCACCACAAGGGCAGAAACCTTGACTTTTTAAGCTCTCTGCCTCACAAAATTCTTGATACATAATTGATGCTCAATGTATTTGAAGAAATGACTTTCCATGATATAAATTTGGAATTAAGATATGTAAATCTTCTGAGTTCTAGAAAATAGTGACTCTATTTTATTCAGTTTAATTTTACTCAGGAATGGATATGTCTGTCTTTACAGGAGTACCATACTGTCTTGATTACTGTAGCTTTGTTGTAAATTTTAAATTGGGAATTGTGAGTCCTCCTATTTTGTTTTGCTTTTCAAAATTGTTTTGGCTGTTTTAATCAGTTGGGATATTGATAGAGATTGCATTGGATCTATAGATCAATTTGGGGAGTATTGCCATCTTCATATTAAGTTTTCTGATTTGTGGACCTACGATACCTTTAGGTTTTAAATTTCTTTCAACAATATATTGTCGTTTTTAGTGGGTGCATCTTACACTTTTGTTAAATTTATTATTCATTAAGTATTTAATTCCACCTATACTTTTAACTAACCTTTATTGGAATGCAGTCATTCTTATTTTGATACTTTTATTGGTGCGTTGTTATTACCCATTATAGTGAGGTTCAAAGTGATACAAACATTACATGCATGCAGTACTTGGTGTGCTTCCCTTTGGATCGCACCCCGCTTCCCACCTCGCCGTGCATATTAGTAAGACTGGTAGTGATACCTTCAAATACGGACATAGCATTATTTGAATTGTTTCCTTCAGTCCAGTCTTCTCCTTTTCCTCCTACCCACCTTTCTCCCTCAATCCTCTTCCACTATTCTATTGGTCTCCCTCCTCATTTATCTATTTGTGGAAGTCATTCTTATTTGCTTAACTACTGTCTATGGCTGTTTTACTTTCAACAACAGTGTAGCTTTAGTGGAAGTTAGCCTGCCTTTGTCCAGAAGAAATTGTTTGAATATAGCCAGGCGTGGTGGCGCACGCTTGGAATCCCAGTACTTGGGAAGCTGAGACAGGAGGATCACAGATTTGTGGCCAGCCTCAGCTACTTAGTGAGGCCCCCCACAACTTTGTGAGACCCCGTTTCAAAATAAAGAATAAAAAATAGGGCTGGGGGTGGATCTCAGAGGTAGAATGCCCCTGGGTTCAATCCCCAGTACGGCAAAAAAAAGCATTCTCTTGAATATATTCCCTACTAACAAATACAATAGAATTTTTTTTCATAAAATACTCCAGACACTTTAAGTTTTCTTCTCTAATATTGCAATAGAGTAATCTCTGGAGTGCATAGAGTGTCTCATCTCTTATTTTCAAACCATTGGCCTCTGTGATTTTTAGTACAATTCTGTGCTTCAACCGATCATCAAATTGATGTTTCTGTGGAACTGGGTATTGTACCCAGGGTCATTCTACTGCTGAGCTACACTCCCAGTCCCATTTTATTTTTTTATTTCAAAGCACGGTCTTCATTCAGTTGCTGAGCATCTCGCTAAACTACTGAGGCTGACCTCGAACCTGCAATCCTCTTGTCTCTGCCTCACAAGTACTGGGGTTACAGGCGTGTACTGCCATGCAGGGTTAAATTGCTTTTTTCTAAATGATTCACAGAGGTTCTCTAAGATCTTCAGAAGTTATTCTTAAATTCTAGATGAGTTGCTGTATTAAAATACTGAACTTTTTTGAGCCTCATAAAACAGTAATACTCAGTTAGTAACCATGCCCCGTTGACCTAAATCAGCAGAAGGCAGTGTGAAGGATGTCCACTCACTGCAGAGCAACACTTTGTTAAGAATTCCTCGCAAGCTAAGGTCCTTCATCGTTTGCTGCCTTTGCAAGCGAGGAGAGGAAAACGCTTCAGCACATGAACATCCAGATGGCGAAGAAAAAGACATGACCAAATTAATGAAAATGTTTTTTCAGCTTGTCATTGAGCTTGTCATTTCCCTAAGTGCTTATTGTTTGTGACTCTTACATTAATTAACCCTGTGGTACAGAAGGAAATGTTTCTCCTGATAAATAACAAAAACAAATGAATAAAAGTAGCTAATGCAAATAGCATCATATTATCTTGTATTTTGGAAATATTTATTTGGCCAACATTGTGCATTGTTTTCAGGAAAATAAACTTAATTGATTTCCTTTCAAAGCTAGTCAATCAACCATAGACGGGAGGGACAAAAGAGCCCCAAAGGGCAGACCTGAAATAGATCTTAAGATACAAGATGAATTGGAGGATGACCCTGACTAATAGGACTTATAAAGTTTGGAGGCTTGGTATGAAAAGAAACACAAGTAAAACATATCATTTGGAATACACTTTGGTTTCTCTTCTAAATTGCTTTGCGATAGCACCATCTTGTGGCCAAATTTAGAATAGGTCTCAGTCCCAGTCTAATCAAGGCTGGGTTTAGCTAAGCACAAAGCTTCCCATGAAGTCTACCCATGAAGTTTACAGGAGATTGTCATTTTTATAGGATATTACTACCATTTTAGAAACTTGTTTTGCATTATTTAAAAATAAGTATTTTGAATTTTACAAGTACTGAGAAAGATCTTCAGGCCTAATTTGATACTTTTAAATTAACTTAATATTTCTTAAAGCCAAAGTTATGTTTGAACAAAGAAAAAGCTAAGTATATCATGCATTATATATAAGAACTTACTTAAAATCACAAATGTTCCCATCAGGTTAGCATTCAAGGATACTAGAGAAAGCTGAAGAAAGTATATTAACACTAAACTTAACATTTTTAGACACTAAGGGTTTGAGAAGAAAAAGACAATAAAACTAGGTTATACTAGAAGTATAGTAAGTGTAAAAGTGTAATAGGTAAAAGATCATAAAAATTTGTGCTATTCATATTAAATGTTAATAGTGAGCATGCAAGAAATAGTCCTGGAATTTAGACTTCCTGTAGTCCACTAGTGCTATATGTTGCAGTAAGAGACCCTTCAAATTCCTTTTTTCTCAGGAACCATCCAGAGTGTCTAGTTCTTACCCATTCCAAACAGTATAAATTCAACGTTCATTTTTCTCAATAATGCGAAATTTCTAATGATACATCAGGGACCTGGTTGTATAGAATAAGGCTTCATTGCAATCTTCCTCCCTAGGATTTCCTTTCTGTGGTCATTGAATCTCAGCTGTGGGCTCACTGCACGAAGGCTCCCCTCCAGCCTCTCTGTACATTTGCAAAGTGCAGTGAGAATGAATATTACACCATATATTATTTCACCACATAATATTACACCAGTATCAATTTCTTAATTTTGATCAATATATCACATGTATGGAAGATGCTAACGGGGGGTTTTGATGAAGGGCATGTGAGAATACACTGCACACTGGTCTCTAAATTTAAAATTGTCTCAAAATAAAATGTCTTACAAAAAGAGGGAAAGTGTAATTTTGATCCCACTATTTCTTTTCTTGAGTCACACTGTATCCACTCATCTCATCTCCAAAGACAGCACAATGGATTTTCCAGAGATGAAGGTTTCCTTCTTTGCAATGTCTTGTGGGCATGAATCTGAACAGCTGGAGGTGAGGCTTTCAAAAACACAAGGTATTTTTCATAAGTACGGCCACCAAATTGGGAAATTACAAGAGTCTGGTCCCCAGTAGCTCACCTACCAGATCACATATCTAAATCATTGACTTTAAGCTGGGCATGGTGGCACATGCATGTAATCCCAGTACTTGAGAGGCTGAGACAGGAGGATTGCAGGTTCGAAGTCAGCCTCATCTACTTAGTGAGACCCTATTTCAAAATAATAAAATAGGTCTGGGGGGTGTAGCTTAGAGGTAGAATGCCCCTGGGTTCAATCCCCAGTACCGTAAATCATCATCACCATCATCATCATCATAATAATAATAATAATCATAATAACAACAACAACATAAAAATAATCAATTAGTTAATCACTGACTTCAGCTGAGAAATCAATATAATCTACTGCTGGCTGCCTTCTGCGTTCCGTGGCTCATCAGGCTGATTTATCTTGTCTTTACTTGTGAGAGCATTTCTGTTGGTCGCTCTGAAAGTCTCAGCCTTCCAGCTTCTCTTATTTGTTAACTGGTTACTGCCATTGATGGTAATGAAATCAAAGTCTACAACAGAGGCTTCCCAATTTATGATGCTACATATATATCTCCCAAGATTGTGACTACCATCTGTTCACAAAGTCTGAGTAAACCTCCCCTTGCCAACCTCTTTTCCATATTCCTAAACATGTTCTCATTATTAAATCTGTAAATTGAAGCCAGCTGTGGTGATGGTGCACACCTGTAATCCCAATATGTGGGAGGCTGAAACAGGAGGATTGCAAGTTCGCAGCCAGTCTCAGCAACTTAGGCCCTCAGCAATTTAGCAAGACTTTGTTTCAAAATTAAAAAATAAAATAAATAGGGCTGGGGGTGTACCTCAGAGGTAGAATGCATCTGGGTTCAATCCCCAATACCACACACACACACACACACACACACACACAAGATGTAAATTGAAAAAATATAGTCCTCCCCTATGTTTTCCTTACAAAATACATAGTTGTCAGACCTCTGGTGTCTGAGTTATTTGGTGTCTTCAGTAGCAGCCTAGCAATAAACAGTGCCCCATTGGAGGCCCGTAAATCTTGGAAAGGGCGCAAAGCGAGTGGCTGCATCAACTGTCAGCTAGTCCAAAGGCCAGTGATGGATGCTGGAGTGTCTGACTTCTGCCAGAAGATGCTCTCAGCAAGAGTCTCTGTAGCTGAATTTATAGAATGAGAGGAGCAGAGCTCTCACAAGGGCCCCAGGGTGCTGTCTATCCTTTAGATTTTTTTGATTATTGGTCAATCCCTGCTGCTACACTTCTATCCTCTCAGAAACACACTTTTCATGTGTTTGCTGTTATATACATGCCAAAAGTGAGTCTATAAGTAGCCTACGGTTCTTTCAACATCCAAATTATCAGCAATCTGCTAGAAGAGTACATAACTGTCAATAGTTTGTTTGGATTGATGGAAAGAACAGCCTCAGACACCACTTCAGCAAATCATGTGATGAATACTTATTCAAGGGCTATACAAGAAAGTCTATGTTACTGCCATTCATGGAAGAGAGATTAGAAAGGCAGCTCAGGGCACTCAGGATTGCAGGCATTTGATCCCAAAATTTTTACAAGGGATTTTACAGTTTCAGAGGATACTATCTGAGTGCATGTCAAGGGCCTGGTTAGGGGCCAACTGTGGTTGCAGGTAGCAGAGCCGCCACCTGGAGGAGAACAAACAGCAACTTTATTCACAGACCCATCCCTTATATAGGGTTCTAGGCAAAATGGCACACGTTCACATCAGTGTGGTGTGTGCATGTGCATTACACTTTTCTTAGTCATTGCGCATAACTATATACAGTGCACATGGGCAAGATGCACACGCATCTGTGGCTGCGTGGGGTCATGCTGGCACTGCCAGCCTGTACTCCCTCTGGGACCCCACAGTGCAGCACCATTTTGAAGTATTTACTTCCGGTATATTTTTTTTTTACCAAGACCTGAGTAGTTCAGCACATAGCTTGATGTGAACCAGGTGAATAAATCTCCATGATCTTGTTGATCCTGTAGTCATTCACTATTCAGTATGATTGCTAGGATACAAGATACAACATATTCAATATTACATGTATTAAGAAGCCAGGTGTGGTGGCACACACCTGTAATCCCAGCTACTTGGAAGGGTAGGAGGATTGCAAGTTTGAGGCCAAACTTGTTAAGTTTGGCAACTTAACAAGACCCTGTCTGAAAATAAAAAATAAAAACTGCTGGGGATATAGCTCAGTGGTAGAACACCCCTAAGTTCTATCTCCAGTACAGGAAAGAAAGAAGAAAGGAAGGAAGGAAGGAAGGAAGGAAGGAAGGAAGGAAGGAAGGAAGGAAGGAAGAAGGAAGACTATGCAGTCAATGCATTCATAGCCCTTGAATTATTTTTTAATAAACTGACTAATGGGCTCTAAGATCAAAAAGTTCTCTAGTTCCTACTGCTACTTCCCAGGAAATTTTTCTCAGATTGACTATTAGACACTCCCATCACTTGTCTGTACAGTTTGAATGATCCAATTGTTTGAGGTGATTTATCTGATGTATATGTTTCCCATTAGAACTATACACTCCACTAGGACTGGTCTCATGAAGATCCCTAATTTTGCTGTCTGTAGTATTGAATACAATGCCCAAATAATAGAAGATGCAAAACTTTTTGGGCTGATTAACTCACTAAAATTCTATTTGAGTGTGTAATACTGAAGTCCCAATTAATGGCAAAGTGTTACTTTGCTTTCTTTGTTCTCTGTGCATAAATTTCCCTTAGGGGACTCTGAAGGAACTTTCTGGGCAGAACACAGCTATTTGGTCTCCAGCCAAGCAGCATCATAATTTAATGATAATTGTGTACCATTCATCATCATCACTTAAAATTCATGCTCATTTTTTCTTCTCTTTCTTTGCAACTTTTTTGCTTGTAATTTGATTCATTTCACTAATGTCAATTAGTCAGTTTTATAAAGAAATGAAATGATGTAGAATTTTCCTCATAAAACAATTTTCAAAAAATTAAAATATGTACATTATAAGCAGCATATTTAATTCTTTCATGTCTTAAGCTTTTATTGCAGTATGCTTGAATTCACATTTCATTAGTTTCCATTTTAAATTTTTATTTTTAATTTTATGTATGTTTTATAAATTGTATTAGAGACAAAACAAGACTCATGTGTTCCAGTGAGCAATTTAAACATGCTGTTTGAAATTGCAGTCTGATTTCAATCTATAATTAAACGCAGTATAGTCCACTAATTTAACAATAAAGTTTTAAACAGAAACATATATACACACAAACATATACATACATACATACATATATACATATGTTATATACACATATGCATACATATTTTGCAGATAAAGTGTTGAGAATTTTTCCTTAGTGTATTTTATTATCTTAATAGCTAATTTAGATAAATTGTATCTACAAAATTATGACAAGAATATTGCTTTTAACCTACACATGGAACAAAAATAAATTTTCACATGATCACTTAATATAACTCTATTAGGCATATTTTCTTTAGAACTGGAGATGTAGAAAACATTTCCTCTGACATTAAAAAATGCCTTAATATGGCTGGGCAATCAGTGTATATTTTAAGACTGTAAGATAAATTTATAGTTCACTTATACTACTATTTTCTGATAAAATTTGAATTAGTGATAAACATAAATGGGCATTTGTCTTTTCCTGTATTTTGAATTGGAATCCATGTCTATACTTAGGGATCCCACAACTTTACATAACTGAGTGGAAAGAGGAGCCCCATGAAGCTGAAAACATGAAGCATTTGCTTTCCCAGCATCCCTTGAGCTTGAGCATATCACTTTGGCTCAGCCAGTTAGGACCTGCCTTTGATACTGACTTTGGATTAAGGGAACACCCACTGTGTGGATGAGGGACTAACTTTAGCATGACCAAGTACGATAGTTTGAATCTGAAATGTCCCCCAAAGGCATGTATTAAAGGTTTAGTTCCCAGCTTTTGCTATTGGGGGGTGTTGAAAACTTTAAGAGGTGCGGGCTTGTGGAAGTTTTTCTGGTTATTTGGAGTGCGTCCTTGAAGGGGACTCTGGGACTCTGGCCCCTCCTCTTCCTGTCTTTTGATTCCAGCCATAAGGTAAGCTTCCTCCACCACATGCTCCCACCATGCTGTACTTCTCACCATAGGCTCCCAAACAATGGGGCCTGGTGACCATGGACTGAAACCTTCAAATCTGTAGACCCAAGTAAGCCTTTCTCTTCTTAAGTTGATTTTATCAGATATTTTGCTAGAGCAATGGAAAGCTAACTAATACATCAGGTATCTGGGCACAGCAGAGGCAGTGGTTAATAGCATGTCCTGGCAAAAGTGATGACAACAATAGTGGCCCAAATCTTGCCATAACAGAATCCAGTCATCATGAATTTGTGTCGTGATCCTTAGTGTGAAGTATTCCTCATGAAAATGCCAGAAACAAACAATTTATGTTTAAAATTGCATACCATTCTGTGGAGCATGATGAAATCTACACTGTCCTACTCTGTCCCTTCTGGGATGTGAATCATTCCTTTGTCTAGCATATCCACACTGTATATGCTACCAACCCATTCATCATTTAGTAGCCATCTTGTTATCAAGTCAACTATCTCTGTATTAAAATGCTTTCTTTCAAGTAATGGTTATTTTAATTTGGTCCAAAAGCATAAAAGTGATTATACAAAGGAGGTACCAGGGAATATAAAATGAAAGGACAGATTAATTCTGTTCATGTTACTGTTTGGAAGCCCCTTGTCAAGTCCCATCTGGGTCGCCAAAGATGTAATGTTTTTGCGTGGTTGGTCGCCCACCTAGTCATGGGTTCTTCTTAGAAAAAAAGCCTGGAGACTTCCTTCAATTGAAATTCTTAAGTGATTTTTATTACAAGAAGACAGAGAGAAAGAGAAAGAGAGGGGGGAGATAGAGAGGGCCACACTAGAGAAGAGGACGTGATGGAGAGCTCGAAACCAAAACTCTGCTCTTTCTTAAAATTTCTGATCTTAAATAGGTTCTCTTATCAGGGTAGTTATGCCAATGACTCATTTTCCCACCAAATGCAGGTGCCTAGTATCTTGTCTTTTTTTTTCAGCCTGGTGGTCATGCCAATAGCCTTGGCCCACTTTTTATCTCTGTTTTGTCCCCTCTAAGTTTGAAGGTCTGTAACTTTTTAACTTTCTCTCAGGGTCTGCTCCATCTTATCTCCTTTGCCATGCCACCCAGCAGTTTCACTTACTGGGCTCTGTAAGAAGCTGCCTGTTCTAACCCTTTAAATGCCTGCTCTGCTTTGGGACAGGGCATGATATGAAATTATCTATAATCAGATCATTACTATGTGACAATACTGTAGGACATATAGGAAAAACATAATGTATACAGGGTTCAGAAATTTGAACTATTTCAAGAATTCACTGGGGTCTTGGAATGTATCCTCCATAGAAAAATATATGAAAAATCAATCTGACCATATTACTCCTTTCCGTTAAGTCCTTCAATGGTTTCCTACTTTTCATACAATGGAATCTAAACTCTTTTCATAGTTCATACGATCCTTGGTCATCACTCTGTTCTCATATCATAAGTTCTCCTGCCTTTACTAATATATAGCCATTCTCGCCCCCCATTGTTCTCCTGGAATATGCCAGGATCATTGTATTTACTGTTAATTCTGTCTAGAACCTTCAAGATATCTCATAGTTAACTATCTTCATTATTTTTACTTATTTTAATCACCTTTTCAGAAATTTTTCGTGATTTCCCTATCTAAAGTTACTACTCTCCTCTTGAGCCACTCAATAACACATTACCTTGTTTTTTTGTTTTGTGTGTGTGTGTGTGTGTGTGTGTGTGTGTGTGTGTGTGTTTGTGTGTTTTGGTTGCTGGGGGTAATGTCCCCAGTTCTGTTTTATTTTGGTTACTTTTGGCTTAATTAATAAAGCTGGAATTCAGTGATTTTTATTTTTAAAGTTAATGTTCTTTTGAAGACTCAAGGCATTATTCACAGGCAGGAGATAATAAGTCTTTCTCTTTGGATACATTAATTTGGCAAGAAGAAATCAGAATTCTTGGGCAAGATGCTAAAATCAGAGACCCTATCGTAATTGGAGAGAAGAGGTAGGATGTAGTGGCTTAGAACAGAGAATAAGGCTTAGTGTTCCTGCCTGGTTTGAGGGACAAACTTTGAGATGGGATCCAAGCACGTGTAAGGAGATGAATTTCAGACTGGGTATGAGGGAAGAAGGCTTCATTTCCAATACAACCAAGGAGACCGTGTAACCCCTATTCTGAACAGTCTTCCTCATAGGATTAACAAATACAGGTTTGAAATATTCTAGTAAGACAAGACTTTGCTTTTATATGCCATGAGCACATTCAAGACCAAAGGGTACAGCTGCGTGTAGTGGTGCATGACTATAATAACCAGTACTTGGGAAGCTGAGACAGGAGGAGCCCTGGTTCAAGGCCAGCCTCAGAAACTTAGTGAGGCCCTTAGCAGTTTAGCAAGACCCTGTTTGAAAATAAAAAATAAAATAAAATAAAGCTAGGGGTGTAGCTCAGAGTAGTCTTATGAGTCATTACTCACAGGGAATCATGGACAGTCATGACACAGTAAAGAAAACCATAGAGCACCAAATGGAATAGGGAGAGAAAGAGTGGTCTACCAAGAGAAGAAAATAAAAAGTCATAGTTTCAAAACTTTTTTCTCAGGACTCCTTTACACTAATATAAATTGTAGAAGCCCCCTCAGTGTTTTCAGATTATCTCAATTACTATATTAGAAATTAGAGATGTATAAAACATTATTAAATAATTTAGTTAAAATTAACAATATACTCATTACATTTTAACATGAATAGCAATATATACATATATGTTTCAAAAATATAATGAAAGTGAGATTATATCATTACAAATCTGAAAATCTCTTGATGACTGCTTTAATAGAAGGTAGAGTCTCATATTTGTTTCTTCCTTGATTTTCTCATAATACAGGCATCACGAGGTTCTGGGATTGAACCCAAGGGCATTCTTCCTCTAAGCTACAACACCCCCATTCCGTTTTTATTTATTTATTTATTTTAATTTTGAAACAGGATCTCAGTAAATTGCCAAGGCTCTCCCTACATTGCTGAGACTGGCCTCAAACTCTCTCTCCTCCTGTCTCATCCTCCCAAATGTTAGGATTATAGTCATTTGCCCCAACCCAGCTGAAAATATTTTTGATGACATAGACTTTTGGCAGAAGACTTCCATGGATCCCTAAATCATACTTTGAGAACCACAGGGTTAAAGTAGTCAAATGGTTGAGATGGATGCTTGTAGTAGCTGCTGCTGCTGTCATTGCTGGATAAGACATTGCTAGAAATAAATACAGTGTTCCCCAATATTTTGGCTATAGCTCACCTTGTCAATGATACCAATATGTTTACAAATGTGCCATCTGGAATATTAGAGGCTTTCACACACTTTATCTTTTTTATTTCCTCTAAACACTCAGAATTGTTCTTCCTCCTTTAGGGGCTGTTAACATGCATTTTTACACAGGAGGATAATGAAATTCGGAATGTTAAGCAACTTCCTTTGGCACATTTGACTAAAGGATAGCAGAGAGCATTTCACATGGCTATGTTTTTCCAGAATATTCATGCTATCCCATTAAGCAATAATTAACCAATATAGTAATATTTAAGAATTATGGGACATTGATGATTAATTGTGACTATAGTATAAATAAAAAAAATGAAAGGAGTAGTTGAAAACAATCTTTTTGGGAGGATGTTGAAAATGAACAGGAACTGTTGGTAAAATATAAAGGAAATATATTGTTGTTTAATCACCACCACAATAATTGTAACAAAAATTATAGCATCTGCTGAATAAAATTTAAAATATAGAGAAAGCATATTTAGTAATCAGAGGCTGAGTTCAGAAATAGAGTGATGACAGGCATAAGATACACACTAGGAAATAAATCAGCCTTGTCTTAGAGTATAGAGAGAAAGGAGACACTCAGAAGTAGTCAGCTTGAGGCAAGAGGGCTAGAAGACATGAAAGCCATAGAGACATATCGGGGAATCAAGACTGGAGTCATTACAAGGATTTTTAAAATCAGATTTTCAGCTGGTCATCTGCACAATTTATGTGAATTCTATTTCAGTAAACCTATAGATGCACAGAAATAGCTTGAGGATTTTTTAACATAGAATATAAGATTTCAAGTGTATGGCTTATCTCATTTCATTATACTTGCTGCCAGATTCACTTTATGTCTGCATAAAATGGTGACACCTTGGGTTATTGGGTTAGCTTTTCCTTTGTAAATAACCCCAGCATTTTCCTCTGATAGGCAATTCAGATTATTACTTATGAGGGCCATCAAGCTGCAGATGCATTTAGCTGCATCAAAAATAAAATACTCATTGCCTTACAATTCACAATATGTCCAGAAAGCTTAAATATTTTAGTGGGTATAATATATTTTGTCACTGTAAGTCACTTTCACAACTGACTGAAAAAAGTTGTTAGATGGTTGCCAATAAGTTCTCAAATTTGAATCTACCTGCATGCCGCTTGCCAAGAGGTTGCAAGACTAAATCACCTAAAGAATTGCTATAATGTATATATGAATGGAAGTGTGGCCAATGTTATCTATAACTAAAATAAAACATGTCTGCACCACTGAGGCTTTTGTTGCCATCTTATAATCACCTTTGGTATGAAGATATAACTATGTTGTAGTTATCCATCATCATAGTGAAAGTCATTTACTTTTAGGTCTTAGAAGATCAAAGGACCGGGTAATAAAAGCCAGAGGAAAGTTATCTCATTGTTTTTATGGGATTGAGAAAGAACTTCCACCCTTATGTCAATGATACACTAAGGACAGTGTTAGCTCCTACATAGAGGTGAAGAGTGTAGTATTTGTACTCCAAGTGAATACTCTGTTTAATTACTGGGTATATTAGTTTCTTATTGGTACTATAACAAATTATTACAAATTTAGTGCTTTAAAAGAACACTTATTTATTATCTTCCAACTATGGAAGTCATATGTCAGAAATGTGAAATGAATCTTAAGAAGCTAACATCAACATGCCAGTAAACCTGTTTTCTTTCTTGAGACTTCAGCAGAGAACCCTTTGCCTTGACTTCTCTAGTTTCTAGAAACTTCCAGCAATTCTTGGCTCATGCTATTTTCCTTCACGATTAGGAGCCTCATTCCAGCCTCTGTTTCTATCTTCATACCTCCTCTGGTCTTTCTCCTGTGAGGACTCATGGTTGAATTGATTTCACCCAGATAGTTCAGGATTATCTCACTATCTCAAGAGTCTTAATTCAATGAAGTCTATAAATTCCTTTTGCCATCTAAACTGACATAATCCCTGGAGATTAAGATGGGTATGTGTTTGGAGGCCATTCTTCTGTCTATCACTTCAAGGGACTGGCTAATTAATTCTTTCACAGACATTTTCATGTACCCACCAAAATATTTTTGAATGCTGTTATAGTTAGATATAGAATGTCCCCTGAAGGGCTCATGTATTAATGTTCAGGATTGATGTAGTTAAGTCATGAGAGTTGTTATCTCATCAGTAGATAACTCCTTTGCAATGGATTTATCTGGGTGGTTACCTAGGCCAGTGGGGTGTGGCCTTGGGACTGTGCTTTTGTCTTTGAATCCCCTTGCTTGCTTGCGCTCTGGTTTCTGGCCTCCATGATGTGAGAGCAGAGCCTTGCTGTCTCCCTCTCTGCTTCCCACACCATGTCCTGAGCTCTGAAGACACAGCCTGATATACACTAACTGCTGAGATCCCCACAAAAAATGTGAGCAAACAAATATTCCTTCCTCTGAGTTGTGTGGTCATTCATCTTGGATTATAGCAGGGAGAATGTGGACTGAGACAAATGTTGGCTTTCTCCCAAATACTTTACTATTTAAAATGCAGCGATTCTGCCCTCAAGTAGTTCCTAGTTAAACCTGGCATGATGGGTGTAATAGATCATTCATGAATCTAATGGATTGAGGTTAAGTAGCAAAAAGTAGCACAGGAGCAACTTGGAGAAGTGGCCTAAATAGTCTCTGAGGTTCAAGGAAGATTTTCTGGAGGAGGCATCAGTTAAGAGGAAGAGGGTGAGTGGTAGGTAGCACTCTTCCTTATGGACAACACTGAAACATTTTTCTTTTTCTCTACTGAGATAGTCCCATGGGCATACAAACATGTGGTTATTTCTTTAGGTTAAAAATGAAAACTCTCTCGGTTTACTATTGCCCTTCAGCTGCTAACTCATTTATCTTCTTTCCTTTATGTTAATTTTCCTCAAAAGAATACACATACTCTGTTCCCTTCTCCCAATCTCTGGTATACATTTAAGATAAGGTTTTATTCTCTATAGTCTAGTGAACCTACTTATGAAAAAATACTACTAGCAATAGCTCACACTAATAGAGAACTATGTTTCAGACATTTTATAAAGGCACTTTATAGGACTACTTACTAGCTAGTCTAAGCCCTGCAACAACATACAAGGTAGCTAAGAAGAAGCAGAGATGGACTAAAAATCCAGATGGACACCTCCGAAGTCCACGGTCTCAGCCACTATATTACATTGCCTCTCTGACTCTTAAATAACACTATATTCCTAACCTAACTATTAATTCTTGGTTCTCATTTTCTTTAATTTATTAGTAGAACTTAACAAATTGATCATTTCTTGCTTCATAATAAACTGTCTGTTTATGTTACTGGGGATTGAACCCAGGGGCACTCTACCTCTGAGCTACATCCCCAGTCTTATTTTACTTGGAAACAAGGACTCACTAGGCTGCTGAGAGTCTTGCTAAATTGCTGAGGCTGGTCTTGAACCTGTGATCCTGCTGTCTCAGCCTCCCAAGTCCTGGGGTTACAGTCATAAAAGTCACTTTAGAGAATGATCTATGTCAGGGAATGGAGTACTGTTGTAATACCTTGGGTGTAAGTGATCACGTGAGTCTCTTGTCTTAATTCTCCTTGTACCTAGATAGCATCAGGCATGTTTGCCAGGGTGCTGAAGAAGAGAGATGTTAGGATGATACATACAAAGAAATTGCTGATTGGATGGACAGAGAGTTCAAGATTTCCACATTTAAAAAAATTAGGTAACAGGATATGTTTTATTCTCTTTTGATTTTAAATTTGTGGATTCTTAAATAAATCTGGAATAGAGTAAGGTAAGCAACACAAGTAGTTTGAATCTTTTAAAAATGCAAGGTTATAGCCGGGCGTGGTGGCACACGCTTGTAATCCCAGTACTTTGGGAGGCGGAGACTGGAGGATCCGGGTTCGCGGCCAGCCTCAGCTCGCGTGCTCGGGCACGCGCGCACGCTCTCTCTCTCTCTCTCTCTCTCCCTCTCTCTCTCTCTCTACTTAGTGAGGCCCTCCGCAACTTCGTGAGACCCGGTCTCAAAATAAAGTATAAAAAATAGGGCCGGGGGCGTGGCGCGGAGGTAGAACGCCCCTGCGTTCAATCCCCAGTACCGCAAAAAAAAAAAGCAAGGTTATCTTTTTGTGTGTGTGTGGTGTGTGTGTGTGTGTGTGTTTGTGTGTGTGTGTGTGTGTGTGTGTGTGTGTGTGTGTGTGTGGTACTGGGGATTGAACCCTGGGGCATTCTACTTCTGAGCTACACCCCCAGCCCTATTTTATTTTTTTTTTATTTTGATACAGGGTCTCACCAAGTTGCTGAGGGTCTCACTAAGTTGCTGAGCATATCTGCAAACCTGCAATCCTCTTGTCTCAGTCTCTCAAGTACTGGGATTACAGGACATGCGCCACCACACCTGGCTGCAGGATTCTTTTTGCTAAACATTTGCCTGTCCATTAGTTTTTTGCAGACTCGTGCACAATCACAGCTTGAAAAGCTTGGTTAAATCCTGCCATGGCCTACCAACAGCAGCTAAGGCTTTTGTTAAGAAAAGGAAAGAAGATGCCAGGGCATTCTCAGCACAATCCAGTGAGCCATGGAAGTCAAAGAAGAGAGAGAACAGAGAGGAATGGGCAGCATTTCATTCCAATATCTAATGAGGCTCATTCCATGATGGCCTTCAGGGTGTTCCTTAAAGTGCCTTGATATTCTCATTTCAGAGTCTATACACTCTCTCTTCTGCTGAGAAAGTTTTCCTACATATTTTGACATCACACCGTCAGAGAAACAGTTTCCATATCCAACGACCCACCCTGCTCCGCCGGCCACTTCCTCCCCTTTCTCTCCTTATTTTTCTTCTTAACGCCCATCACTACCTGTCAGAAGTGAACTATTCCTTGGAAGGAGAACATCATGGGCACAGAATGAATTCTTCATGGCAGGAATGAAGGAAGTCAAGAAAACATTCTCACAGGAAAGTTTCCCTCATACAAGATGACTATGTTTGCCTTGAAGCCCGAAAGTCCACATTCACAAGTGTGGATGTTACCAAGGTCTCTCTCCACAGAGTAAAAATGGAAAAAAAAAAGGCTAGAGCAACCTAGAGCAATATGAGCATATTAATTCTGAAATTAAAGGGATCAAAAGGAAAACGTTTGCAAGTTCAATTTTCAGAGCTTTTATTTCCTCAAACTTTTTTCTCCTTCCTGTTATGTGGGCAGGATGTCTCGGGTGGGATGAGTTGATATTCTTCTTCTCCCAGGTCAGTAATGCTCTGATAACATCCAGCAGGTTGGGCTCTGGTGTTTTAGTCTCTCATAAGAACAGAGCTTGCTGCTTTAATTCAGAATGTCTCCTTTTCCCTTGTGTAGGAAGTATAAGGGGATGTTTCTCTGATATTTACTGGGAGAAGCTTGTTGAGCTACTGGAGATCAACCTCACAAACCCTGGGGACTTTCATAAGACTGGGTCCCAGTGGAGCTTTGAACTCTCAGACTTGTCCACGCCCAGCCTCTAGCAATCTGTCAAGAACAGTTCAGTGTCTCTGTTTGAGGAACATATCCTGGGAGTCTGCCTTGGATCTGCAACATCAACTCTCACCTGAATTTCCTTGATTTCTACCCTGTTATCCAGCTCTACAAAAATTTCAGTCTGCCCATCCACGTGAGACAATCCTACATTAAAAAGGAAGACCCAGCCAGGCCTGGTGGCACAGGCTTGTAATCCCAGTTCTTGGGAGACTGAGACAGGTGGATCGCAGGTTCAAAGCCAGCCTCAGCAATTTAGCAAGGCCCTCAGCAATTTAGCTAGTCCCTGTTTCAAATTAAAAGATAAAATAGGGCTGGGGCTGTAGCTCAGAGGCAGAATGCCCCTGGGTTCAATCCTCAATCTGACACATTAAAAAAAGTAGTCTCTCATATTTTTGAGAGAAAGGGAAGTTAGTGGACAGTCCTGGACCTGATGGATCTAAACTGACTGTCCCTAACTAGGTGGGTAGAAAGGAAACACTTTTTGTTGGTTATATAGGGTACTCTGTCCTGAGGATATTGATCTTCACTTGCGCTGTTCTCTACATATTCCAAATAACTAATGTCTACTACTAAGAATGTTAGTGTCATGCTTTGAAATGACCAACCCTAGCCCTAAACTAAGGGAATTCCAGATTTATTACAAACATGTTATCTTGGTTTCCAGAGTATTCCTAGTCTATTCAGCCACCTGAGGGGACTATGGAATGTAGTGAGAGGCTTAGCATTAGCCAGGTGTGGTAATGCAGGCCTGTAATCCTAGTACTTGGGAGGCTGAGACAGGAGGATCACAAGTTTGAGGGCAGCCCCAACAACTTAGTGAGACCCTGTTTCAAAATAAAAAGTAAAATAGGGCTGGGGTATAGCTTGGCTGTAGAATGTCCCTGGGTTCAATCTCCAGTATCACAAAAAAAATTAAATTAAAAAAATAAGGCATAGCCATTGACCTTTGCTTCAATTTTCATTTGAAAGTGACTCCTTGATCCTGGGTGGAGGGGGAATTTCACTGAGGAGTTTCCCCATTGGTGCTGCAGGAACTAGGCTTCAATAGGTGGGCTGTCTGCCTGCCAAGTCTCAGAGTACCTGTAAATATACAAGTCAGCCTCACATCCCATGCTAGGATGGAACCTAGAGCCTGTTATAGCCTCTGGTATAGCCAGAGCCCTGTCTCTGAGCTACACCCCCGAACTCGCAGTTTAACTTCTCTTTTGAGAGATTGTGTTAACGACTTAGTATTTTGTGGCAACAAAATGTGGCAACATTTTCCTCCACCCCTGCACCTATGTTTATGTGTGTGTATGTTAGGAATTGAAGGCAGGATGCTCTACTACTGAGCTACACCCTCAGCACCACCCCCTCCTTTTAAAATTTGTATTGGCACATTGCAATCACACATCATGATGAAGTTCAGAGTGATAGGGACGTACACACTATGCACAGCAATTGGTGAGCTTCCCTACTATATTGAGATTGGCATTGATAATTTCATATGTGTATTGTCAATTGAAGTGTTTCCTTCATGAAATCTCCCTCCCCCCACCCATCTCCTTCTCCTAGACCCCTCCATCACTCCACTGGGGTTTCTCCTTCTTTGTCTGGAGTCCCTTTTTTATCCCAGTTTCTCCCTAGCTTCCACATATGAGGGAAAACATATGTATGACCCTTCATTTTTTTTTCAACTGGCTGATCTCACTTAGCATAATATTCTCTAGTTTCATCCATTTTTCTGCAAATGATGTAATTTTGTTCTCGGCCCTTTTTAGAAGATCTCAGACTGGCTTCAAACTTGCAATCATCCTGCCACTATTTCCTGAGTAGCTGAGACTACCGGCATGCCCAGCATCCTATATCTCTCAAACATTAATTTCCCTGGGGCAGGATATCAAACCGGTGCTCTGCCATGGAACCACACCCTCACAGCTTGAACATTGCCTTTAATAAAAAACAAACAAACAACAACAACAACAACAAAAACAGTTCAGCTTGTTTATCCAATCACTTATTCCTGCAGATGTTTCTGCTCTAATAATTTGTAATTCTCTGTATCCATTCAAGTGTCTCTTCAATGTTAGGAGAGGTGGTTTGTTCTGTGACCTCATGGTATAGTTTGAGTGTGTTACCCCAGAGTTCTTGTGTTGGTACCTTAGTTCCTCAATGCAGCAATGTTGGGATGTGGGGCCTGGGGGGAAGAGTTCGGGTCATGGGGGTGGAGCACTTGTGAATGGATTAATACCTTTTTCAAGTAAGGTTGTTCTCAGCTCTCATGGAACTGGATCAGTTACCATCAGTTACCACAGGAGCAGGTTGTTATAAATAGTGTCTTCCCTTTTTTTCCTTTCTTCTGCATGAATCTACTTGTCCTTCCACCATGGTTTTCTACCATGAGTTGAAGAAGCAGGAGTCCTTGCCAGATGTGGCCTTCATCAGTCACCAGAACCATGAGCCCTTTCTCTTAAAAATAACCCAATCTCATGTATTCAATTATTCAACAGAAAATGGGCTTGGAAACCTCACTTCTCTTATTGACCTGAGTCACCACTTTTCCAGTTTGTTCATCATTTTACTTGCCATTAGGACAATGTGATGGCTTCCAAGTTCCTTACATGGGGAACTGGAAGTTCATTAAATTGACCATGAATATATCTTCCAAGTTTTCAATCTTTCCATACCTTTCTGTGCCTGTTTTGAGAAGTACTATTTGATTCCTTATATAAAGTCTTTATGCTAAGTCTAATAGTTCAATGGTTTTTACATTTGATGTTTTTCAATCTGCACTTTATTTTTATATATGGTTTGAGGAAAGAATATAATATACATGTATGCAGAAAATACATGCATAATAAACATATATGTATATATAATATATGCATAGTCCATCTTTCCCTCACTGATTTTTAATATCATTTCTGTCATATATTAACTTATATTTTTTATCAGCTCTCTTGTCTATTCCTACCAAGTTAAGAAAGATATCTCATAGGATGAATTATCCCACATGTTCATTATTAATTTTCTGGGCCATTGTGTGCCTCTTATTTTCCCATATGAATTTCCTCATCAACTTAACAAGGTCTCCGTAAAATGTTTTGGCGTTTTTTGTTGGAATTATACTGAATTTATTATTCCCATAAACTGCGACAAAATAGTCTTAAATTTCTATATGTATATTATAATCATATTATATTCACTTTTTTCTTTGAAATAATACCCAGGTCACCTTGAATGATGTTTCATATTTTCCCTAAACTTGTCTGCCATTAGCATACAGTTGGTCACTAGGCTTATTCCTCAAATGTCTAATCATATCCAATGCATATGACATTTTCTCAACTTATCTTACTAAGGAAATTCTCATTTTCAAATTTGTGTCAAGAACATCACTGAATCTTTCGATTTTATTCATATTGGCTTGTTGGACTCTGAGGGATCTTGCTGCTAAATCTAATATCTTTAATGATTATCTATTATTATCACAATCATTACACTTATGGAATTAGTCTTTTCTCCTTTGATACTTTTTGTGTACAGACATTTGTTTAAAAAAATGAATGAGCTTCTCAATTTCAGGCCCATTTTTCAATGTGAAATTATTGAACAGCTATATAATAACCTCCAACCTAGTCTTTAAGGACATAAACTTTTATGACCAACTTGGGGTAATTCTAAGTAGATTTCTGAGTTTCTTCTCACATAGAACCATAGAGTGCAAGAATAATATGTACCTATGAGCTACTTACTGATGCCCCCCAAGTTATCCTAAGAATGGATACTATTTAATCCTAATAAAGGGTAATATTTAACATATGTATTAGTTTCCTATTGATGATGACCTAATTAAAACATAGTGGCTTAAAACCTTAAAACAACAATACACATTTATTATCTTACACCATTTCTGTAGATTACAATCGGGATTCTAAGGACAGTTTAGCCGGATGGTTAATTTAAATAATACAGTATTTTCTCTAAGTTATTATTTTAAGTACATAATTCTAATAATTAGTCTGGGTTCTCAAAAAAAACAGAACCAAAGAAAATTTATTATGGGGCTTTGCTTAGATGATTATAGAGGCCAAGAAGTCCCATGAGCATGTCACCTGTGAGCTGGAGAACCTGAAAAGCAGTCGCATAACTTGGTCTGTGTTCGAAGGCCTGGGAATCAGAGGAGCCTATAGTGGAACTCTCCTTTTGAGGCTGAAGGGTCTGAGAAACAGGGACGCTACTGTTTAAGTCTTAGAGGCTGAAGACCCACAAGCTGGAAGCTCTGATGTTTGAGAGCCAGAACAAATGAATGTCTCAGTTCAAGGGGAGAGAGGAAATTCAACCTCCCTGGAGTTTTGTTCTATTTGGACTCTCAAAGATGGTGCCCACCCACTTTGGTCAGGGTATTCTTTACTCAGTCCACTGAATCAAATGCTAGTCTCTTCCAGAAATACTCTCATGGACACACCCAGAAATGTTTTACCAGCTATCTGGGCATCCCATTGTAAGGAATAAAAATAATCTTTTCTATTGAAGTAACAAAATAGTACATATAAGTGTACTATTTTCCACTTTGTAGCTTAAGTATTAATTTTGTAACTGTGTCTGTGTGCTCCATTCCCCAAGTCTTCCAGAATGTCAGCCATCTTAGCTCATATGACCTCTGGTTGACCTGAGTCTTCCAGAGTGTCAGCCATCTTAGCTCATATAACCTTTAGTTGACCAGGAATCTTCCAGAATGTTAAACTTTGTTTCAAAACTGCGGCCTGTCATAGAAATAAGCCAATCACTGCAGAGTTATACTTTTTTTGCCAAACTTTGTTTCAGAATTCCTGTCTGTCTTAGAAAATAGCCAATTGCACAGTTGTGAACCCAACCCCTAACCAATCAGAGCAAGGGGCAGGAACACGTTAGGGATTAAAATCTGAGTACACTGCCCCTTCATTGTGCTTCCTTACCACACTTTTTGGTGGTTGCACACCCTTCTGCAAAAGTAAATTGCCTTGCCAAGTTACTTTCGATTTCCTGAGTTTTTATTTGCATCTTCCCTAGAATCCATTTCTAACACCTTCACTCAATCAAATTGATACATAAAATTAACCATCACAAATGCTTTTATTGAATTATGCTTCTGTCATGGAATTAATCTTAACTCATACAATTTTTTTCTATGCATCTACACAGGCTTATAGACTAATTGAAAAACAATGCAAACTATTTGGGTTACATGAAGGTGACTCTCCACTGTACAACATTTTTTTTTATGGTACTGAGGATTGAACCCAGGAAATTCTACCTCTGAGTTACACTCCCAGCCCTATTTTATTTTATTTTATTTTTAATTTGAAACAGGGTCTTGCTAGGTTGATGAGAGTCTCACTATTTACAGAGACTGTCCTTGAACCTGTGATCCTCTTGTCTCAGCCTCCCAAGTACTGGAATTACAGACTTTCACCACCATGCCCAGCAACATTTTTTTAAAAAAATGAAATGATGTGCACTAATGTACATTTAAGATCTGAAATATTGTTGGGACAAACACTTACTACTTACTAAAAAATTAAGAGTAATTGTGGAAAAAAATATATATATTAATTTTATTCAGTCTTTTCCACTGATCTGTTTTCCCACAATAAAAATTAATAACTTATGCTCTAAGAATGATTTGGTTCTTAAAAGTACAGATTTATATTAAGATATCATTATTTTTCTAATAATTTACTTCTGTTAAGCCTTTGTTGTTTCCTTTCCTTTCATTAGAATTCATACCGCTTTTTGTCTACAAAGGCATAAGATCCTGTGAAATAATAGTGCTCAAATTACTTAAATGTATATTTATTTTCTTTTGCAGTTCTAGTAATGGCTTTATTGTGTACACATAAATATTTTCATTTTATTTCAATTTCAATGAATAGAAATATGATTTTTCTTTTTTTTTGCGGTACCGGGGATTGAACGCAGGGGCGTTCTATCTCCGAGCTACACCCCCGGCCCTATTTTTTATACTTTATTTTGAAACCGGGTCTCACGAAGTTGCGGAGGGCCTCACTAAGGAGAGAGAGAGAGAGAGCTGAGGAGAGCTGAGGCTGGCCGTGAACCTGGATCCTCCGGTCTCTGCCTCCCAAAGTACTGGGATTACAAGTGTGCACCACCACGCCCGGCTTAGAAATATGATTTAAAGATGAAAGAGATGCTTATTTGAACTTGATGAAAGTATATAGTAAGAATTTTTTAAAAATCTACTTATATGGTTTAAGATCGTCAGAATATGTATTTCCTAACGCTAGTGCTAAAGGGGCCAAGCATAATACCACTGTTCTAAAAAGCCATGTTTATAAGTATTCAGCTCACAGGTAAAGTAGCAGGAGAAAGGAAAGTTCTTGCTGGGGAAAATGCTGACAGATGGTAGATTCTTTTCTCTCATGATGAAGCAGGATGCTCAGCTAGAATTGCAAGCCAGATATTAATGCATTTTTCACTTACTAAAGCCAATAAGGTTTTATTGCTGCAATGGGTAATGTTTCTAGCTGCTGTAAGACATCAGGCAGTTTATTCAAATATTAAATTAGATTACTAAAGGTATGCTAGCATTGCCAGACAAACAAAATTAAAATAAATTTACAGATAATGCAACCTTTTCAAAAAAGGTTCATATCAAAGATATGAACCTTTAAAGTTAAAAAATAAAGGGTTTTTTTTTATTTTCAAATTACACCCCAGGGGTGTCTTTGTAATAATTGCTATATACATATGTACATATATATAGCATATATATACATATATATATAGCATATATATATGTTAGTGCTATATTTGTTATTATATAGTCTGTAATAAATATAGCTATTTATATATAGCATTTATATATAGCTGCTTATATGTATAGTTATATACATAGCCTTTATACATTATCTCTCTATATACATGCATATAAATATGTCTACTACATATCATACACATACATTAACATATCCACATATACATAAAACTACATATGAGCAGTTTTTCTGGGTCAGGTATCAGGTTTGTTTTATACACTGTAAATAAGGTATCTTTTGCTGTTAACTAAGTTATTGCCTCTGAGTTCTAACTCATTCTTCAGTACTTGATTTTGTGATCCTGGTTCCAAATGTGTGCTTTTCCAGTACTTTTCCCTTTGAACTCCATCTGCAGCATGTGCAGGAGGGAGACTGGGAGGCCAGGGACTCATTCCCACCACTACAGTTGGCTTTGTGTTCCTGTGAGAATCACTCTGGCAGCAGCCTTTTCTTGCAGCAGCAGAAGTGTCTTGTAACAGCAGCATTTGAATCCAGCTTGGAGCTTGCCTGATAGTTGCAGGACCAGGCTCATGCGACTCCCTCAGACACCCCAACGCTGAGGACTGACTCTCAGTCCCAGGGGACACTTTCTCCCAGCTCAGACATACCAGCACCATCTGTGCAGCAGCTCCTTCTCAGAGGGCTGCATTTCCACTCCCAGGGCTTCTTCCCCGAGCTTCTAAGATTAATAGATACAGCCTCTTTCTTGTGTTTGTCTAGATATAGGTGTGACTGCTTCCTGCAATTGCTCCCTTCATGATAATTTTTCTTTTTTCCATTTTAGTTACTAAGTTAGTAACTCTATACCAAGTTAACAGTTTTTAAGTATTAAATTATCTATGTTAAAACGACTAGTATAAGTTGGACATGGTGGTGCACACCTATAATCCCAGTACTTGGGAGGCTAAGACAGGAGGATGGCAGGTTTGAGGCTAGCCTCAGCAACTTAGTGAGGCCCTGTTTCAAAATAAAAAATAAAATAAGGTTGGAGGTGTAGCTCAGAGGTAGAATGCCCCTTGATCAATCCCTAGAAACACACACACACACACACACACACACACACAAAATAATAATAATAATAAGTAGTAGTATAATTCATCCTGATCACTGACTCATATGAATAATATACAGAAAGCCCAAAAAATCCATAGCATATTAACTCAATAGAAGGATGGAAAATGTGGTTCTACTATTGCATATATAGAAAGTAAAATTTTTCTTAGAGCTTTACTGTTGTCTGAGATGATCTAGATATTAATAATGATTGCAGAAACTTTTTTTCCAGGTGAGAGTGGTCTACATTAGTTCTCAAGTGCTCCTGGGAAACAAAACATACAAAATTAAGTTTATATTTCCTGCTGGCTCTACCAAGCATCCATCTTCTAATTGAGACCTAAACTTACATCTCCACTGGCAATCGTCGGTCGAATTTTATTTGAGCATTTGAGCCTGTTTAACCTCACATTATTTATCGTCTTGTCTTCTCTGCTGTTGGACTATTGCATTATTCCCTTCAGGTTATATTTTTTCCCCTTAATCCTTATCCATGAAATGCTTTATGCTTTTTCTTTTGTTGGTGCCCCACCTATCATGATACTCTGTTTTTCAAAATCTTTTGGCTGTGACTTCTACACAGTTCATTATGTGATAAGCAACCTATGTCCTTCACCAGTCCATGGGATAGTCTATACCTTCTTGCTTTCACACACATGTAAACAATAGTTCCATTGCTAAGAATGCTACTTTATAGTCAGTTGCTCCATTGCAGGGTGCTTGACATCTTGATCAAGGCACTTCCTGTTTCCTCAGTGCCAGATTAGGCAACTTCCTGTGTACTCCTATGTACTGTTATGTGCAACTATGTGCCCGATGTACCTTCACTTCTGAGCAGTTTTCTATTCTCCTTAATTGTGAAAGGGGTGTCCGGACAATTTAAAACCCGTGAAACTCATGCACTGTAGCTAAGGACTATCTGGTTTGCGTGGTCATCCACTCACTACCTTGCTTTCCCGCCTCACATTCAGACCTTCCTGATCGCTTGCCTGCATCATTACTTCCACCAGTTTGGTGTTGCTTCCACTCATGTCTCAGCTTGTACCAAATCAATGTTTCCTTCCTACAATGCGTGACTCTTCCTGTCACATCGATGCTTACTATCCTGTAGGAGATCTTTATTGTGAACTCCAGGCTCCTAACCTTCCACTTATATCTTCAGACTCAGATCTGAGAAAATCTATTTTCACATTTGATGTGTAACTCTAGTTCCAACACTATACTTCTCAAAATTATATTTTTGATTTTCATTACTTACAGGTATATTTTCTGGACTTTGAACCTCAACTAATAATGTTCTTCGATTTTTAATGAATGCCATCCACTGGTTAAGTTTTTTATTTTTTATTTTTTGGCACTGACGGATGAACACAGGGGCATTCTAGCTCTTAAGCTACACCCCCGGCCCTATTTTATTTTTCAGTTTGAAACAGGGTCTAAGTTACAGAGGGCCTTGCTAAATTGCAGAAGCTGGCTTCGAAGCTGCAATCCTCCTGTCTCAGCCTCCCAAGTACTGGAATTACAGGTGTGTGCCACCACGCCCAGCTTTAAGTTTAATCAAACTATCAGGATTCATCTTGAGTAACATATCTTTGTTTCCTGAAATTTTGGATTATGTAAATTCCCATGTGCTCCTATATACTGTTACATATACCTATTGTAGGTTTACTATTCTGTTTTAACTGTCTTTCTACAACACTATAATTCCTTTATGGAGAAAAGTTCATACTCAAATGTATATCTCCAGTAGCCAGGATAAAATATAAAGACTGAGATATATAAGGCATATATACATATATACATATATATATATATACATACATATATATATACACACACACATACGCACACACACACACACACACACACATACACACACTAAGTACAAAAATGTAGAATGAATAAATTAGGTGTACAAACCAGGATAAATCAAATACATATCCAAGAGTCAGCCTGAATACCATTACAGGAATTTTCAAATAGCTGAGAAGACTAAACAGATATTTATTTAAATTCAAATTTAACCATTACTATTAGATAATAAATAACCAAGAAATAGTTAAAGGCTATGAATGAAAGTACTGTTGGTTATTAAACACATAAAAGATGTTCCATCACATTTATTTATGAAATGAAATGGAAACATTACTTTTTACCTATTATATTTGCAAAGTTCAAAATTAGATTAAATGTTGTGGAACAAGAGTAAAAAGTAACCATGATGCTCAAACATTTCTGCTAAGAGTACATATAGGAACCAACTGTATCATAAAATGTTTTCAATTCATAAACATTACTAATTCATTTACTCATTTTCCTAAGTTATACAACTTTTAGAAATATATTTCATATATACAGTCATTTAGGCATATATAACATAACTAATTTTTGAGTATATAGTGCTACAGATAGCATTACTTCATTCTTCATTTTTGTGTTTGTGGTACTGGGGATTGAACCCAGGGTCATTCTACCTTTGAGCCATACCCCAGCCCATTTTATTTTTGAATTTGAAACAGAATCTCATTAGGTCGCTGGGCATTGGCCTCAAACTTGCAGTTCTCCTGTCTCAGCCTCCCAAGTACTGAGATTACGGGCATGTGCTGCCACCAAACTGGACACATTATTTCTTAAATACATGATATAGGGGACTGGGGGTGTAACTCAATGGTAGAGTGCAGGATTAGTATTGTGAGACCCTGGGTTCAATTGCCAGCATTAAAAATGTACAAAATGGTGTAGAATGAAGTGAATAATGAATGATAATACATGGACTACTATGCAGTATACACAATGACCTACCTGATATTTAATGCATTAAAATGAGATTCAGAGTTGGTAATTAGGTAGATGATAGCAGTAGTAACACTCATTCATACTTTCCTGTGTTCAAACCTCTTGCTATGTGTCTTTGTTACTCATTCAGAAAAAGAAGTAACCTGTTATCCACTTCATGATGACTTGATTTGGCCAATATAATCTGACAGAACAGCAAGGGTACCTCATTTGAGCCCTTGCTTCAAGGAGACTTGCAGATTTCTCCCTTTCTTGGTACCCCGCCACTGCCAAGTCAGTAAGTCTAGGCCTTGTCAGCCCTGCACCCAGCTGGGAGCTTGTCAAACAACAGACATGTCAATGAGGCCATTGCAGGCAGCCAGTGCTGGTCAAGCCATCAGCTGATCCAAACACATGAATACATGTCCATCCTGATGTCCATCCTAATGTCCTGTCGACTTGTAATAATCAATGCAGGTTTATTAACACGGACGACCCCGATGCTTTGTTATGCATGATGTTTCACTGATACTGGACAGAGGAGATAACATCCTCATTTTTCCCATAAGCACAGAAAATCTCTGGAAATGCACACAGGTAATTGATCATATTGACCATCTCTAGAAAGGAAAAAGTGGACTCTGATGGACACACGATGGCAGGCAGACTTTTCATTGTTCATCCTTTTGAAATTTGGACAAGAACATGTACTGTATCATTTTAAAAATAGATTAAAAATATTTTTCTAAATTTCCAAAATGAAACAAAACAAAAAGTAGGTAAAAGCAAAAAAAAACAGGGTCTCTGATGTCAGATACCTCTGCGTTCAAATTATGTTTCACCAGCCAGGCGTGGTGGCGCACGCTTGTAATCCCAGTACTTTGGGAGGCGGAGACCGGAGGATCCGGTTCGCGGCCAACCTCAGTGCGCGCGCGATCGATCATCGATCCATCTATCTGTCCTCCTCTCTCTGTCTCTGTCTCTCTCTGTCTCTCACTCTCTCTCTCTCTACCTAGTGAGGCCCTCCGCAACTTTGTGAGACCCGGTTTCAAAAATAAAGCATAAAAAAATAGGACCTGGGGCGTAGCGCGGAGGTGGAACGCCCCTGAGTTCAATCCCCGGTACCGCAAAAAAAAAAATATATATATGTTTCACCAAATTATTAATTTTGTGACTCTGGTCAAGTTACTAAACTCTTCTATAAGCATGTAAGACAGAGTTAGTGTATCATTTTAGTTTTGCTCAATAGATGACTTAAGGAATCTTGTTAGGAGGAAAATACTCCAGTGACACTAGGAAGCACTGAAATATGCTGGAGCACCCTGCTGTGAGCCCCCAGGCGTCAGGCTGCTAACAGGAGTTCTGTATCCATTAGCAGAAGGACATCGAGAAGAACGTGAGCAAATTTAATTTACCTCATGTTTACTGTTCCTGGGTCTGTTCTTTCCACTTTTTTTATTATCTAAAAATTACATGGATTAGTACATCTGATCTTGGAGTCATATTATTTGGAAATCAGAAGAGAAATATATGCAAAAGTAAAAGCAAACAACAACAACAAAAAGAGAAACAGGCAAACAAAATCCAAAATACAGGAAATTAAACAAATCAAAATACATGTCATTTCTCTCTATAAACAGATTCCAAATATATCCTTAAATTCAAATGAAGGGAGACATAAATCATTTACTATCCTCAACATATAGGGGAAAAGAACATCTATGATGTTTTTCAGTATTTTCCCCTTTCTTAAGTATTTCTCCCTTTCTGTCATTCATTTCTCCCATGATTTAGCCACTATCATCTAACATGTATAATCATATATATATGGAGAGAGAGAGAGAGAGAGACAGAGTGGGGGGTGGTATTGGGGGTGGTATTGGGGATTGATCCCAGGGCCATTCTACCACTGAGCTACACTTCCAGCCCTTTTAATTTTTTGTTTTGAAACAGAGTCTCCCTAAGTTGCTGAGAGTCTAAGTTGCTGAAGCCGGTTTTGAACCTGTGATCCTCCTGTCTCAGCCTCCCAAGTACTGGGATCACAGGCAGGTGGCACCATGCACAGCCAAATGCACACACACACACACACACACACACACACACACACGAATACACACACACATATTTAATAAAACATTTAAAATAAAATATCCTCTTTTTCCCCAGAGTCTCCTGAGGTAGTTTTAAGGCAGAGTGGTTTTCTTTTTGTTTTTTTTTTTACTTTTTTTTTGTGGTATTGGGGATTGAACCCAGGGACATTCTACCTCCGAGCTACACCCCCAGCCCTAATTTTTATTCTTTATTTTGAAACAGGGTCTCACTAAGTTGCGGAGGGCCTCACTAAATAGCTGAGGCTGGCCGCGAACTGGGATCCTCCGGTCTCAGCCTCCCAAGTACTGGGATTACAAGCGTGCACCACCACGCCCGGCTGGCCGAGTGGTTTTCTCACACATATTTAGTGAGATGTGGAACATCTAAGTCTCTCCCTGTACAAAAGCGGCATGGATGGGTGCCGTGCTGAGCGCGATGGAGCAGCTCTAATTCCACCATGTACTAGCCAGTTTATCTTGGGCAAATTGTATGACTGTTATGAGCCATCATCCCACAATGTGTGTGTGTGTGTGTGTGTGTGTGTGTGTGTGTGTGTGTGTGGTACTGGGGATTGAATCCAGGGCATTCTACCTCTGAGCTCCACCCCAGCCCTATTTTTTATTCTTTATTTTGAAACAGGGTCTCACTAGGTTGCAGAGGGCCTCACTAAGTAGCTGAGGCTGGCCGCAAACCCATGATCCTCCTGTCTC